>CAVMKG010000436.1:65000-70197 GCA_963682025.1 Cordilura impudica
TATTATTATTATTATTATTATTATTATTATTATTATTATTATTATTATTATTATTATTATTATTATTATTATTATTATTATTATTATTATTATTATTATTATTATTATTATTATTATTATTATTATTATTATTATTATTATTATTATTATTATTATTATTATTATTATTATATTATTATTATTATTATTATTATTATTATTATTATTATTATTATTATTATTTTATTATTATTATTATTATTATTTATTATTATTATTATTATTATTATTATTATTATTATTATTATTATTATTATTATTATTATTATTATTATTATTATTATTATTATTATTATTATTATTATTATTATTATTATTATTATTATTATTAATTATTATTATTATTATTATTATTATTATTATTATTATTATTATTATTATTATTATTATTATTATTATTATTATTATTATTATTATTATTATTATTATTTTATTATTATTATTATTATTATTATTATTATTATTTATTATTATTATTATTATTATTATTATTATTATTATTATTATTATTATTATTATTATTATTATTATTATTATTATTATATTATTATTATTATTATTATTATTATTATTATTATTATTATTATTATTATTATTATTATTATTATTATTTTATTATTATTATTATTATTATTATTATTATTATTATTATTATTATTTATTATTATTATTATATTATTATTATTATTATTATTATTATTATTATTATTATTATTATTATTATTATTATTATTATTATTTATTATTATTATTATTATTATTATTATTATTATTATTATTATTATTATTATTATTATTATTATTATTATTATTATTATTATTATATTATTATTATTATTATTATTATTATTATTATTATTATTATTATTATTATTATTATTATTATTATTATTATTATTATTATTATTATTTATTATTATTATTATTAATATTATTATTATTATTATTATTATTATTATTATTATTATTATTATTATTATTATTATTATTATTATTATTATTATTATTATTATTATTATTATTATTATTATTATTATTATTATTATTATTATTATTATTATTATTATTATTATTATTATTATTATTATTATTATTATTATTATTATTATTATTAATATATTATTATTATTATTATTATTATTATTATTATTATTATTATTATTATTATTAATATTATTATTATTATTATTATTATTATTATTATTATTATTATTATTATTATTATTATTAATATTATTATTATTTATTATTATTATTATTATTATTATTATTATTATTATTATTATTATTTTATTATTATTATTATTATTATTATTATTATTATTATTATTATTTATTATTATTATTATTATTATTATTATTATTATTATTATTATTATTATTATTTTATTATTTATTATTATTATTATTATTATTATTATTATTATTATTATTATTATTATTATTATTATTATTATTATTATTATTATTATTATTATTATTATTATTATTATTATTATTATTATTATTATTATTATTATTATTATTATTATTATTATTATTATTATTATTATTATTATTATTATTATTATTATTATTATTATTATTATTATTATTATTATTATTATTATTATTATTATTATTTATTATTATTATTATTATTATTATTATTATTATTATTATTATTATTATTATTATTATTATTATTATTATTATTATTATTATTATTATTATTATTATTATTATTATTATTATTATTATTATTATTATTATTATTATTATTATTATTATTATTATTATTATTATTATTATTATTATTATTATTATTATTATTATTATTATTATTATTATTATTATTATTATTATTATTATTATTATTATTATTATTATTATTATTATTATTATTATTATTATTATTATTATTATTTTTATTATTATTATTATTATTATTATTATTATTATTATTATTATTATTATTATTATTATTATTATTATTATTATTATTATTATTATTATTATTATTATTATTATTATTATTATTATTATTATTATTATTATTATTATTATTATTATTATTATTATTATTATTATTATTATTATTATTATTATTATTATTATTATTATTATTATTATTATTATTATTATTATTATTATTATTATTATTATTATTATTATTATTATTATTATTATTATTATTTATTATTATTATTATTATTATTATTATTATTATTATTATTATTTTATTATTATTATTATTATTATTATTATTATTATTATTATTATTATTATTATTATTATTATTATTATTATTATTATTATTATTATTATTATTATTATTATTATTATTATTATTATTATTATTATTATTATTATTATTATTATTATTATTATTATTTATTATTATTATTATTATTATTATTATTATTATTATTATTATTATTATTATTATTATTATTATTATTATTATTATTATTATTATTATTATTATTATTATTATTATTATTATTATTATTATTATTATTATTATTATTATTATTATTATTATTATTATTATTATTATTATTATTATTATTATTATTATTATTATTATTATTATTATTAATTATTATTATTATTATTATTATTATTATTATTATTATTATTATTATTATTATTATTATTATTATTATTATTATTATTATTATTATTATTATTATTATTATTATTATTATTATTATTATTATTATTATTATTATTATTATTATTATTATTATTATTATTATTATTATTATTATTATTATTATTATTATTATTATTATTATTATTATTATTAATTATTATTATTATTATTATTATTATTATTATTATTATATTATTATTATTATTATTATTATTATTATTATTATTATTATTATTATTATTATTATTATTATTATTATTATTATTATTATTATTATTAATTATTATTATTATTATTATTATTATTATTATTATTATTATTATTATTATTATTATTTATTATTATTATTATTATTATTATTATTATTATTATTATTATTATTATTATTATTATTATTATTATTATTATTATTATTATTATTATTATTATTATTATTATTATTATTATTATTATTATTATTATTATTATTATTATTATTATTATTATTATTATTATTATTATTATATTATTATTATTATTATTATTATTATTATTATTATTATTATTATTATTATTATTATTATTATTATTATTATTATTATTATTATTATTATTATTATTATTATTATTATTATTATTATTATTATTATTATTATTATTATTATTATTATTATTATTATTATTATTATTATTATTATTATTATTATTATTATTATTATTATTATTATTATTATTATTATTATTATTATTATTATTATTATTATTATTATTATTATTATTATTATTATTATTATTATTATTATTATTATTATTATTATTATTATTATTATTATTATTATTATTATTATTATTATTATTATTATTATTATTATTATTATTATATTATTATTATTATTATTATTATTATTATTATTATTATTATTATTATTATTATTATTATTATTATTATTATTATTATTATTATTATTATTATTTATTATTATTATTATTATTATTATTATTATTATTATTATTATTATTATTATTATTATTATTATTATTATTATTATTATTATTATTATTATTATTATTATTATTATTATTATTATTATTATTATTATTATTATTATTATTATTATTATTATTATTATTATTATTATTATATTATTATTATTATTATTATTATTATATTATTATTATTATTATTATTATTATTATTATTTATTATTATTATTATTATTATTATTATTATTATTATTATTATTATTATTATTATTATTATTATTATTATTATTATTATTATTATTATTATTATTATTATTATTATTTTTATATTATTATTATTATTATTATTATTATTATTATTATTATTATTATTATTATTATTATTATTATTATTATTATTATTATTATTATTATTATTATTATTATTATTATTATTATTATTATTATTATTATTATTATTATTATTATTATTATTATTATTATTATTATTATTATTATTATTATTATTATTATTATTATTATTATTATTATTATTATTATTATTATTATTATTATTATTATTATTATTATTATTATTATTATTATTATTATTATTATTATTATTATTATTATTATTATTATTATTATTATTATTATTATTATTATTATTATTATTATTATTATTATTATTATTATTATTATTATTATTATTATTATTATTTTTATTATTATTATTATTATTATTATTATTATTATTATTAATATATTATTATTATTATTATTATTATTATTATTATTATTATTATTATTATTATTATTATTATTATTATTATTATTATTATTATTATTATTATTATTATTATTATTATTATTATATTATTATTATTATTATTATTATTATTATTATTATTATTATTATTATTATTATTATTATTATTATTATTATTATTATTATTATTATTATTTATTATTATTATTATTATTATTATTATTATTATTATTATTATTATTATTATTATTATTATTATTATTATTATTATTATTATTATTATTATTATTATTATTATTATTATTATTATTATTATTATTATTATTATTATTATATTATTATTATTATTATTATTATTATTATTATTATTATTATTATTATTATTATTATTATTATTATTATTATTATTATTATTATTATTATTATTATTATTATTATTTATTATTATTATTATTATTATTATTATTATTATTATTATTATTATTATTATTATTATTATTATTATTATTATTATTATTATTATTATTATTATTATTATTATTATTATTATTATTATTATTATTATTATTATTATTATTATTATTATTATTATTATTATTATTATTATTATTTTTATTATTATTATTATTATTATTATTATTATTATTATTATTATTATTATTATTATTATTATTATTATTATTATTATTATTATTATTATTATTATTATTATTATTATTATTATTATTATTATTATTATTATTATTATTATTATTATTATTATTATTATTATTATTATTATTATTATTATTATTATTATTATTATTAAT
>CAVMKG010000437.1:0-30000 GCA_963682025.1 Cordilura impudica
TAATAATAATAATAATAATAATAATAATAATAATAATAATAATAATAATAATAATAATAATAATAATAATAATAATATAATAATAATAATAATAATAATAATAATAATAATAATAATAATAATAATAATAAATAATAATAATAATAATAATAATAATAATAATAATAATAATAATAATAATAATAATAATAATAATAATAATAATAATAATAATAATAATAATAATAATAATAATAATAATAATAATAATAATAATAATAATAATAATAATAATAATAATAATAATAATAATAATAATAATAATAATAATAATAATAATAATAATAATAATAATAATAATAATAATAATAATAATAATAATAATAATAATAATAATAATAATAATAATAATAATAATAATAATAATAATAATAATAATAATAATATAATAATAATAATAATAATAATAATAATAATAATAATAATAATAATAATAATAATAATAATAATAATAATAATAATAATAATAATAATAATAATAATAATAATAATAATAATAATAATAATAATAATAATAATAATAATAATAATAATAATAATAATAATAATAATAATAATAATAATAATAATAATAATAATAATAATATATAATAATAATAATAATAATAATAATAATAATAATAATAATAATAATAATAATAATAATAAATAATAATAATAATAAAAATAATAATAATAATAATAATAATAATAATAATAATAATAATAATAATAATAATAATAATAATAATAATAAATAATAATAATAATAATAATAATAATAATAATAATAATAATAATAATAATAATAATAATAATAATAATAATAATAATAATAATAATAATAATAATAATAATAATAATAATAATAATAATAATAATAATAATAATAATAATAATAATAATAATAATAATAATAATAATAATAATAATAATAATAATAATAATAATAATAATAATAATAATAATAATAATAATAATAATAATAATAATAATAATAATAATAAATAATAATAATAATAATAATAATAATAATAATAATAATAATAATAATAATAATAATAATAATAATAATAATAATAATAATAATAATAATAATAATAATAATAATAATAATAATAATAATAATAATAATAATAATAATAATAATAATAATAATAATAATAATAATAATAATAATAATAATAATAATAATAATAATAAATAATAATAATAATAATAATAATAATAATAATAATAATAATAATAATAATAATACTAATAATAATAATAATAATAATAATAATAATAATAATAATAATAATAATAATAATAATAATAATAATAATAATAATAATAATAATAATAATAATAATAATAATAATAATAATAATAATAATAATAATAATAATAATAATAATAATAATAATAATAATAATAATAATAATAATAATAATAATAATAATAATAATAATAATAATAATAATAATAATAAAAATAATAATAATAATAATAATAATAATAATAATAATAATAATAATAATAATAATAATAATAATAATAATAATAATAATAATAATAATAATAATAATAATAATAATAATAATAATAATAATAATAATAATAATAATAATAATAATAATAATAATAATAATAATAATAATAATAATAATAATAATAATAATAATAATAATAATAATAATAATAATAATAATAATAATAATAATAATAATAATAATAATAATAATAATAATAATAATAATAATAATAATAATAATAATAATAATAATAATAATAATAATAATAATAATAATAATAATAATAATAATAATAATAATAATAATAATAATAATAATAATAATAATAATAATAATAATAATAATAATAATATAATAATAATAATAATAATAATAATAATAAAATAATAATAATAATAATAATAATAATAATATAATAATAATAATAATAATAATAATAATAATAATAATAATAATAATAATAATAATAATAATAATAATAATAATAATAATAATAATAATAATAATAATAATAATAATAATAATAATAATAATAATAATAATAATAATAATAATAATAATAATATAATAATAATAATAATAATAATAATAATAATAATAATAATAATAATAATAATAATAATAATAATAATAATAATAATAATAATAATAATAATAATAATAATAATAATAATAAAATAATAATAATAATAATAATAATAATAATAATAATAATAATAATAATAATAATAATAATAATAATAATAAAATAATAATAATAATAATAATAATAATAATAATAATAATAATAATAATAATAATAATAATAATAATAATAATAATAATAATAATAATAATAATAATAATAATAATAATAATAATAATAATAATAATAATAATAATAATAATAATAATAATAATAATAATAATAATAATAATAATAATAATAATAATAATAATAATAATAATAATAATAATAATAATAATAATAATAATATAATAATAATAATAATAATAATAATAATAATAATAATAATAATAATAATAATAATAATAATAATAATAATAATAATAATATAATAATAATAATAATAATAATAATAATAATAATAATAATAATAATAATAATAATAATAATAATAATAATAATAATAATAATAATAATAATAATAATAATAATAATAATAATAATAATAATAATAATAATAATAATAATAATAATAATAATAATAATAATAATAATAATAATAATAAAATAATAATAATAATAATAATAATAATAATAATAATAATATAATAATAATAATAATAATAATAATAATAATAATAATAATAATAATAATAATAATAATAATAATAATAATAATAATAATAATAATAATAATAATAATAATAATAATAATAATAATAATAATAATAATAATAATAATAATAATAATAATAATAATAATAATAATAATAATAATAATAATAATAATAATAATAATAATAATAATAATAATAATAATAATAATAATAATAAAATAATAATAATAATAATAATAATAATAATAATAATAATAATAATAATAATAATAATAATAATAATAATAATAATAATAATAATAATAATAAAATAATAATAATAATAATAATAATAATAATAATAATAATAATAATAATAATAATAATATAATAATAATAATAATAATAATAATAATAATAATAATAATAATAATAATAATAATAATAATAATAATAATAATAATAATAATAATAATAATAATAATAATAATAATAAAAATAATAATAATAATAATAATAATAATAATAATAATAATAATAATAATAATAATAATAATAATAATAATAATAATAATAATAATAATAATAATAATAATAATAATAATAATAATAATAATAATAATAATATAATAATAATAATAATAATAATAATAATAATAATAATAATAATAATAATAATAATAATAATAATAATAATAATAATAATAATAATAATAATAATAATAATAATAATAATAATAATAATAATAATAATAATAATAATAATAATAATAATAATAATAATAATAATAATAATAATAATAATAATAATAATAATAATAATAATAATAATAATAATAATAATAATAATAATATAATAATAATAATAATAATAATAATAATAATAATAATAATAATAATAATAATAATAATAATAATAATAATAATAATAATAATAATAATAATAATAATAATAATAATACTAATAATAATAATAATAATAATAATAATAATAATAATAATAATAATAATAATAATAATAATAATAATAATAATAATAATAATAATAATAATAATAATAATAATAATAATAATAATAATAATAATAATAATAATAATAATAATAATAATAATAATAATAATAATAATAATAATAATAATAATAATAATAATAATAATAATAATAATAATAATAATAATAATAATAATAATAATAATAATAATAATAATAATAATAATAATAATAATAATAATAATAATAATAATAATAATAATAATAATAATAATAATAATAATAATAATAATAATAATAATAATAATAATAATAATAATAATAATAATAATAATAATAATAATAATAATAATAATAATAATAATAATAATAATAATAATAATAATAATAATAATAATAATAATAATAATAATAATAATAATAATAATAATAATAATAATAATAATAATAATAATAATAATAATAATAATAATAATAATAATAATAATAATAATAATAATAATAATAATAATAATAATAATAATAATAATAATAATAATAATAATAAATAATAATAATAATAATAATAATAATAATAATAATAATAATAATAATAATAATAATAATAATAATAATAATAATAATAATAATAATAATAATAATAATAATAATAATAATAATAATAATAATAATAATAATAATAATAATAATAATAATAATAATAATAATAATAATAATAATAATAATAATAATAATAATAATAATAATAATAATAATAATAATAATAATAATAATAATAATAATAATAATAATAATAATAATAATAATAATAATAATAATAATAATAATAATAATAATAATAATAATAATAATAATAATAATAATAATAATAATAATAATAATAATAATAATAATAATAATAATAATAATAATAATAATAATAATAATAATAATAATAATAATAATAATAATAATAATAATAATAATAATAATAATAATAATAAATAATAATAATAATAATAATAATAATAATAATAATAATAATAATAATAATAATAATAATAATAATAATAATAATAATAATAATAATAATAATAATAATAATAATAATAATAATAATAATAATAATAATAATAATAATAATAATAATAATAATAATAATAATAATAATAATAATAATAATAATAATAATAATAATAATAATAATAATAATAATAATAATAATAATAATAATAATAATAATAATAATAATAATAATAATAATAATAATAATAATAATAATAATAATAATAATAATAATAATAATAATAATAATAATAATAAATAATAATAATAATAATAATAATAATAATAATAAATAATAATAATAATAATAATAATAATAATAATAATAATAATAATAATAATATAATAATAATAATAATAATAATAATAATAATAATAATAATAATAATAATAATAATAATAATAATAATAATAATAATAATAATAATAATAATAATAATAATAATAATAATAATAATAATAATAATAATAATAATAATAATAATAATAATAATAATAATAATAATAATAATAATAATAATAATAATAATAATAATAATAATAATAATAATAATAATAATAATAATAATAATAATAATAATAATAATAATAATAATAATAATAATAATAATAATAATAATAATAATAATAATAATAATAATAATAATAATAATAATAATAATAATAATAATAATAATAATAATAATAATAATAAATAATAATAATAATAATAATAATAATAATAATAATAATAATAATAATAATAATAATAATAATAATAATAATAATAATAATAATAATAATAATAATAATAATAATAATAATAATAATAATAATAATAATAATAATAATAATAATAATAATAATAATAATAATAATAATAATAATAATAATAATAATAATAATAATAATAATAATAATAATAATAATAATAATAATAATAATAATAATAATAATAATAATAATAATAATAATAATAATAATAATAATAATAATAATAATAATAATAATAATAATAATAATAATAATAATAATAATAATAATAATATAATAATAATAATAATAATAATAATAATAATAATAATAATAATAATAATAATAATAAAAATAATAATAATAATAATAATAATAATAATAATAATAATAATAATAATAATAATAATAATAATAATAATAATAATAATAATAATAATAATAATAATAATAATAATAATAATAATAATAATAATAATAATAATAATAATAATAATAATAATAATAATAATAATAATAATAATAATAATAATAATAATAATAATAATAATAATAATAATAATAATAATAATAATAATAATAATAATAATAATAATAATAATAATAATAATAATATAATAATAATAATAATAATAATAATAATAATAATAATAATAATAATAATAATAATAATAATAATAATAATAATAATAATAATAATAATAATAATAATAATAATAATAATAATAATAATAATAATAATAATAATAATAATAAAATAATAATAATAATAATAATAATAATAATATAATAATAATAATAATAATAATAATAATAATAATAATAATAATAATAATAATAATATAATAATAATAATAATAATAATAATAATAATAATAATAATAATAATAATAATAATAATAATAATAATAATAATAATAATAATAATAATAATAATAATAATAATAATAATAATAATAATAATAATAATAATAATAATAATAATAATAATAATAATAATAATAATAATAATAATAATAATAATAATAATAATAATAATAATAATAATAATAATAATAATAATAATAATAATAATAATAATAATAATAATAATAATAATAATAATAATAATAATAATAATAATAATAATAATAATAATAATAATAATAATAATAATAATAATAATAATAATAATAATAATAATAATAATAATAATAATAATAATATAATAATAATAATAATAATAATAATAATAATAATAATAATAATAATATAATAATAATAATAATAATAATAATAATAATAATAATAATAATAATAATAATAATAATAATAATAATAATAATAATAATAATAATAATAATAATAATAATATAATAATAATAATAATAATAATAATAATAATAATAATAATAATAATAATAATAATAATAATAATAATAATAATAATAATAATAATAATAATAATAATAATAATAATAATAATAATAATAATAATAATAATAATAATAATAATAATAATAATAATAATAATAATAATAATAATAATAATAATAATAATAATAATAATAATAATAATAATAATAATAATAATAATAATAATAATAATAATAATAATAATAATAATAATAATAATAATAATAATAATAATAATAATAATAATAATAAATAATAATAATAATAATAATAATAATAATAATAATAATAATAATAATAATAATAATAATAATAATAATAATAATAATAATAATAATAATAATAATAATAATAATAATAATAATAATAATAATAATAATAATAATAATAATAATAATAATAATAATAATAATAATAATAATAATAATAATAATAATAATAATAATAATAATAATAATAATAATAATAATAATAATAATAATAATAATATAATAATAATAATAATAATAATAATAATAATAATAATAATAATAATAATAATAATAATAATAATAATAATAATAATAATAATAATAATAATAATAATAATAATAATAATAATAATAATAATATAATAATAATAATAATAATAATAATAATAATAATAATAATAATAATAATAATAATAATAATAATAATAATAATAATAATAATAATAATAATAATAATAATAATAATAATAATAATAATAATAATAATAATAATAATAATAATAATAATAATAATAATAATAATAATAATAATAATAATAATAATAATAATAATAATAATAATAATAATAATAATAATAATAATAATAATAATAATAATAATAATAATAATAATAATAATAATAATAATAATAATAATAATAATAATAATAATAATAATAATAATAATAATAATAATAATAATAATAATAATAATAATAATAATAATAATAATAATAATAATAATAATAATAATAATAATAATAATAATAATAATAATAATAATAATAATAATAATAATAATAATAATAATAATAATAATAATAATAATAATAATAATAATAATAATAATAATAATAATAATAATAATAATAATAATAATAATAATAATAATAATAATAATAATAATAATAATAATAATAATAATAATAATAATAATAATAATAATAATAATAATAATAATAATAATAATAATAATAATAATAATAATAATAATAATAATAATAATAATAATAATAATAATAATAATAATAAATAATAATAATAATAATAATAAAATAATAATAATAATAATAATAATAATAATAATAATAATAATAATAATAATAATAATAATAATAATAATAATAATAATAATAATAATAATAATAATAATAATAATAATAATAATAATAATAATAATAATAATAATAATAATAATAATAATAATAATAATAATAATAATAATAATAATAATAATAATAATAATAATAATAATAATAATAATAATAATAATAATAATAATAATAATAATAATAATAATAATAATAAATAATAATAATAATAATAATAATAATAATAATAATAATAATAATAATAATAATAATAATAATAATAATAATAATAATAATAATAATAATAATAATAATAATAATAATAATAATAATAATAATAATAATAATAATAATAATATTAATAATAATAATAATAATAATAATAATAATAATAATAATAATAATAAATAATAATAATAATAATAATAATAATAATAATAATAATAATAATAATAATAATAATAATAATAATAATAATAATAATAATAATAATAATAATAATAATAATAATAATATAATAATAATAATAATAATAATAATAATAATAATAATAATAATAATAATAATAATAATAATAATAATAATAATAATAATAAATATAATAATAATAATAATAATAATAATAATAATAATAATAATAATAATAATAATAATAATAATAATAATAATAATAATAATAATAATAATAATAATAATAATAATAATAATAATAATAATAATAATAATAATATAATAATAATAATAATAATAATAATAATAATAATAATAATAATAATAATAATAATAATAATAATAATAATAATAATAATAATAATAATAATAATAATAATAATAATAAAATAATAATAATAATAATAATAATAATAATAATAATAATAATAATAATAATAATAATAATAATAATAATAATAATAATAATAATAATAATAATAATAATAATAATAATAATAATAATAATAATAATAATAATAATAATAATAATAATAATAATAATAATAATAATAATAATAATAATAATAATAATAATAATAATAATAATAATAATAATAATAATAATAATAATAATAATAATAATAATAATAATAATAATAATAATAATAATAATAATAATAATAATAATAATAATAATAATAATAATAATAATAATAATAATAATAATAATAATAATAATAATAATAATAATAATAATAATAATAATAATAATAATAATAATAATAATAATAATAATAATAATAATAATAATAATAATAATAATAATAATAATAATAATAATAATAATAATATAATAATAATAATAATAATAATAATAATAATAATAATAATAATAATAATAATAATAATAATAATAATAATAATAATAATAATAATAATAATAATAATAATATAATAATAATAATAATAATAATAATAATAATAATAATAATAATAATAATAATAATAATAATAATAATAATAATAATAATAATAATAATAATAATAATAATAATAATAATAATAATAATAATAATAATAATAATAATAATAATAATAATAATAATAATAATAATAATAATAATAATAATAATAATAATAATAATAATAATAATAATAATAATAATAATAATAATAATAATAATAATAATAATAATAATAATAATAATAATAATAATAATAATAATAATAATAATAATAATAATAATAATAATAATAATAATAATAATAATAATAATAATAATAATAATAATAATAATAATAATAATAATAATAATAATAATAATAATAATAATAATAATAATAATAATAATAATAATAATAATAATAATAATAATAATAATAATAATAATAATAATAATAATAATAATAATAATAATAATAATAATAATAATAATAATAATAATAATAATAATAATAATAATAATAATAATAATAATAATAATAATAATAATAATAATAATAATAATAATAATAATAATAATAATAATAATAATAATAATAATAATAATAATAATAATAATAATAATAATAATAATAATAATAATAATAATAATAATAATAATAATAATAATAATAATAATAATAATAATAATAATAATAATAATAATAATAATAATAATAATAATAATAATAATAATAATAATAATAATAATAATAATAATAATAATAATAATAATAATAATAATAATAATAATAATAATAATAATAATAATAATAATAATAATAATAATAATAATAATAATAATAATAATAATAATAATAATAATAATAATAATAATAATAATAATAATAATAATAATAATAATAATAATAATAATAATAATAATAATAATAATAATAATAATAATAATAATAATAATAATAATAATAATAATAATAATAATAATAATAATAATAATAATAATAATAATAATAATAATAATAATAATAATAATAATAATAATAATAATAATAATAATAATAATAATAATAATAATAATAATAATAATAATAATAATAATAATAATAATAATAATAATAATAATAATAATAATAATAATAATAATAATAATAATAATAATAATAATAATAATAATAATAATAATAATAATAATAATAATAATAATAATAATAATAATAATAATAATAATAATAATAATAATAATAATAATAATAATAATAATAATAATAATAATAATAATAATAATAATAATAATAATAATAATAATAATAATAATAATAATAATAATAATAATAATAATAATAATAATAATAATAATAATAATAATAATAATAATAATAATAATAATAATAATAATAATAATAATAATAATAATAATAATAATAATAATAATAATAATAATAATAATAATAATAATAATAATAATAATAATAATAATAATAATAATAATAATAATAATAATAATAATAATAATAATAATAATAATAATAATAATAATAATAATAATAATAATAATAATAATAATAATAATAATAATAATAATAATAATAATAATAATAATAATAATAATAATAATAATAATAATAATAATAATAATAATAATAATAATAATAATAATAATAATAATAATAATAATAATAATAATAATAATAATAATAATAATAATAATAATAATAATAATAATAATAATAATAATAATAATAATAATAATAATAATAATAATAATAATAATAATAATAATAATAATAATAATAATAATAATAATAATAATAATAATAATAATAATAATAATAATAATAATAATAATAATAATAATAATAATAATAATAATAATAATAATAATAATAATAATAATAATAATAATAATAATAATAATAATAATAATAATAATAATAATAATAATAATAATAATAATAATAATAATAATAATAATAATAATAATAATAATAATAATAATAATAATAATAATAATAATAATAATAATAATAATAATAATAATAATAATAATAATAATAATAATAATAATAATAATAATAATAATAATAATAATAATAATAATAATAATAATAATAATAATAATAATAATAATAATAATAATAATAATAATAATAATAATAATAATAATAATAATAATAATAATAATAATAATAATAATAATAATAATAATAATAATAATAATAATAATAATAATAATAATAATAATAATAATAATAATAATAATAATAATAATAATAATAATAATAATAATAATAATAATAATAATAATAATAATAATAATAATAATAATAATAATAATAATAATAATAATAATAATAATAATAATAATAATAATAATAATAATAATAATAATAATAATAATAATAATAATAATAATAATAATAATAATAATAATAATAATAATAATAATAATAATAATAATAATAATAATAATAATAATAATAATAATAATAATAATAATAATAATAATAATAATAATAATAATAATAATAATAATAATAATAATAATAATAATAATAATAATAATAATAATAATAATAATAATAATAATAATAATAATAATAATAATAATAATAATAATAATAATAATAATAATAATAATAATAATAATAATAATAATAATAATAATAATAATAATAATAATAATAATAATAATAATAATAATAATAATAATAATAATAATAATAATAATAATAATAATAATAATAATAATAATAATAATAATAATAATAATAATAATAATAATAATAATAATAATAATAATAATAATAATAATAATAATAATAATAATAATAATAATAATAATAATAATAATAATAATAATAATAATAATAATAATAATAATAATAATAATAATAATAATAATAATAATAATAATAATAATAATAATAATAATAATAATAATAATAATAATAATAATAATAATAATAATAATAATAATAATAATAATAATAATAATAATAATAATAATAATAATAATAATAATAATAATAATAATAATAATAATAATAATAATAATAATAATAATAATAATAATAATAATAATAATAATAATAATAATAATAATAATAATAATAATAATAATAATAATAATAATAATAATAATAATAATAATAATAATAATAATAATAATAATAATAATAATAATAATAATAATAATAATAATAATAATAATAATAATAATAATAATAATAATAATAATAATAATAATAATAATAATAATAATAATAATAATAATAATAATAATAATAATAATAATAATAATAATAATAATAATAATAATAATAATAATAATAATAATAATAATAATAATAATAATAATAATAATAATAATAATAATAATAATAATAATAATAATAATAATAATAATAATAATAATAATAATAATAATAATAATAATAATAATAATAATAATAATAATAATAATAATAATAATAATAATAATAATAATAATAATAATAATAATAATAATAATAATAATAATAATACTAATAATAAAAATAAAACATAAAAGAAACAATAATACTGCAATTAACCATAGCTGAAATATAAATTCATTTAATTAATAACGATCGATTTTTCTCGAGCGTATTTATTAAATGTTTATTCAAGAAACATACATACGACCCAATTTGGCATGGTAACGTACATTGGCTCATTTGTTTATGTTTGAATTTTTTGTCACTTTCAATGTGGAGCAATACGATATTGTTCCGCATTGACAGGTGTTGTTGTGTTTACTTTTTTCTGTTACCATGCGCTGGCTTGCTTATGTTTGTATTCTTTTTTAGAGTTTTTTTTTATCGCAATGTTCTGTTATTGCAATTCTGAGCAATGACATTGACTTAATTCTCTTTTGTAAATTTCCGCGTATATTAAATGTAAATGTATGTCTTTTTGTTTTTCCCACGGTACTTGCATTATTATTATTTGTTTTCTTTTTGTTATTTGTTAAGTTAGCCATTTAAGTATGCCATGGCCATGAACTGCATTGAGTTGTGGTTAATATTTGTTTTCTTTTTATTATTAATTTTTTCAATGCAATTTTTACTTTCATTTTTGTTGTAGATATTTTTAATTAGTTTTAAGATTTAATATAAATAAACGGGGAAAAGTCAGAACAGTGGCAGATGAAGACAAGTAAATACGCTGATCTGACTTTAACCGTGAGAAAGCCTACTTGTCTTTGCTTATCCTTTTTTTTTCCTTTTACAGCAACATTAACGCCGTTTGGGCGTTGATTGACAGCGCCTGCCAGCGCTATGACATAATAGGCAATCATAGGACCTGATAGGGATTTGTTGTGTTAGTAAATTTATGTGAGGTTAGTCCTTGGTATTCGGTCTTAAGACTTAGAGACTAAAGGCTAATGTCATATAGGTTATAGTCTTATATATCGTAGTGTTTTGGGGTTATAGCCACGATGATCAAGCTGCTGGAATATAGCCCCAACATTAATGGCGCAGCCGGTCTTCGGACCAATAATCGTTCCGGCATTAGGCCGAATTTTGTTGAATTTTTGGGTATGTGCATAGAGTTAGCGAATTTTTTGAATATAACGTGTTATTTTGTTTGAGATATGACTAGTTACTGGGGGTATAGTTATATAATGAGGATTTTGATCGACGGCTGAGGTAGTTCGGTCGTCTCCAGGGTCAGCCTAAGGACCCTCAAACCTTATGCAATAAAACACGATAAACCTTTTAATTACAAAGTAGTTTATTTAGGTGCTAATTGTGTATATATGTTTAAATGTATCTATATACGTATGAAGACGCGACTGACAACAGTTCTGCTTTGGTATTATCGGTAGGTCGGCTATGCTGGTCGGTGGTGTGACTATGCTAGCCGGTAGTTGGTGACTCGAGTATACTGGTCGACAGATGGCGGCGCAGTGGTTGACTCAGTTGACAGGTGGCGCGATTACTGGCCGGCAGATGATGGCGTAGCGGTTGACTCAGGTGCGTCGATCGACAGGCGTTACGACACTGGCCGACGGATGGCAGCGTAGTGGTATGCTGGAGTGCGTCGGTCGACGGGCGGTGCGACCACTGGCCAACAGGTGGCGGCGTGATCGGTCGGATGATGGCGGCAGCAAGGCGGGTGACTCGGCTAGGCAGCACGATTTAGTGGTTCGAGTGCGCCGATCGGTAAATGCCGATAATATTGGCGGCACGACTATACTGGCAGACAGATGGCGGCACAGTAGATGGCTTTGGTGCGCCGGTTGATAGTATTGGCAGTGCGATGACACTGGCGGATAGATGGCGGCACCGTGGGTGGCTTGGATGTGCCGGCTGATGGTATCGGGAGTGCGGTGATACTGGCCGACAGATGGCGGCACAGTAGATGGCCTGGCATGACTTTGCTAGCAGGCAGATGGCGGCACAGTAGATGGCTTGGATGCGCCGATTGATGATTTCGGCGTTGCGTTGATACTGGCCGACAGATGGCGGCACAGTAGATGGCTTGGATACGCCGGTTGATGTTATTGGCGTTGAGTTGATACTGGCTGACAGATGGCGGCACAGTAGATGACTTGGCTGCCCCGGTTCATGATTTCGGCGTTGCGTTGATACTGGCAGACAAATGGCGGTACAGTAGATGGCTTGGATACGCCGGTTGATGTTATTGGCGTTGAGTTGATACTGGCTGACAGATGGCGGCACAGTAGATGACTTGGCTGCCCCGGTTGGTGGTATCGGCAGTGCGGTGATACCGGCCGGCAGATGGCGGCTCAGTAGGTGTCTCGGATGCGCCGGTTGATAGTATCGGCGGTGTGTTGATACTGGCAGACAGGTGGCGGCACAGTAGATGGCGTGGCTCGGGCGTACAGGTAGTTGACGGTGCGACCGGTCAGGAGAGCGTCACCAGCCGGCAGAAGGCGGTGGTGCGACTAGAGTTGCTGTCGTGAGCTGTGCTGTGTCTTGGCCACCTGTTACGATAAGAGCGGGGTTAGCCGGGAGCAGTCAGCACAGGCTGCTGGATTATTGAGAGCAGTCAGC
Organism: Cordilura impudica; assembly: GCA_963682025.1. Classification (NCBI taxonomy): domain Eukaryota; kingdom Metazoa; phylum Arthropoda; class Insecta; order Diptera; family Scathophagidae; genus Cordilura; species Cordilura impudica. Next base: position 15,698 of record CAVMKG010000437.1, read on the forward strand.
CATTAAGCTGCTGGATTGTCGGGAGCAGTCAGCCGTTAAGCCGCTGGATTATCGGGAGCAGTCAGCCGTTAAGCCGCTGGATTATCGGGAGCAGTCAGCCGTTAAGCCGCTGGATTATCGGGAGCAGTCAGCCGTTAAGCCGCTGGATTATCGGGAGCAGTCAGCCGTGAAGCCGCTGGATTATCGGGAGCAGTCAGCCGTGAAGCCGCTGGATTATCGGGAGCAATCAGCCGTGAAGCCGCTGGATTATCGGGAGCAGTCAGCCGTTAAGCCGCTGGATTATCGGGAGCAGTCAGCCGTTAAGCCGCTGGGTTATCGGGAGCAGTCAGCCGTTAAGCCGCTGGATTATCGGTAGCAGTCAGCCGTTAAGCCGCTGGATTATCGGGAGCAGTTAGCCGTTAAGCCACTGGATTTTCGGGAGCAGTCAGCCGTGAAGCCGCTGGATTATCGGGAGCAGTCAGCCATGAAGCCGCTGGATTTATATAGATGACAACCGGTACCGATCGTCTTTAAAAGATTGGAGATATCTTTAGTAAGATATACCACTCAGCTTTAGCGCCGAAAACTTACTTGCCATCCTCAGGCCAACCTTGCCTTCTTATGTAAATGAATTCATAAACTCAGTGAGAATTCAAAATACCCTTTGCTTTAATCACTTGAAAAACTATTTTTAGAAATAGTGTAGCTTGTTTTGTTCGTGTTTGGTTGAATGTATGTTTTTTAAAATGATGTGTGGTTGTGCGTATATGTTGATCTGTAGTTTTGTATGAGAGCTTGGTTTATTGATGTTTAGTTGGATGTAAATTTGTTAGTGCTGTGACGTGGGCATTTAACTACTTAGAACTGATGTGTGGTTGTGCGTGTATGTTGATGTGTGATTTTGTATGAGAGCTTGGTTTATTGATGTTTAGTTGAATGTATTTTTGTTAGTGCTGTGACGTGGGTATTCTACTGTTGAGAAATGATGTGTGGTTGTGCGTGTATGGTGATCTGTAGTTATTTTTATATGAGAGCTTGGTTTGGTTGATGTTTAGTTGAAAGTATATTTGTTATGACGTAGATGTTGTTGATGTTACATTAGTGTTGCACTACGGTGTGTATTTATGGCTGTTGGTTGGTTCTGTTGGTGGCTATTATGTATAACGTAATTTGCGTTGTTACAGTTAGTCATTTGGGTTGTTTTAAAGGATATTGCATGCGTTTTAATTTTTGCGTGTATTTTAATTTAGTTTTTGATTTATCAGATAGTTAGTTTGCACTGTGAAATATTGTAAAATAAAATATATTTTTGTTGTTTCTTTTACAACTTTGGGATCGTCCCAAGTTGGATTTTTTTTTTCATTTTGAATTTTGTTCATTTTTTTTTTATGTTTGGTTTTCAGGGAATGGTCTTAAAGTTTATTTTTATTTATTGCGTAATTTCTGTTTTATAGATTTTTATAAGTTGTGAGTTTATGAGTTTAAGGGTTAATTGTTTTTATTTTTTTTTTGTGTAATATATTTTAGTGGATTTTAATTTTATTGGGATTTTAATTTTAATTATGAATATGTTTGTTCGAAAGCGCATCATTTTTATATAAGTGATCCGATTGTTTTTTTTTAATTGTTTGTGAAAATTAGGTTATTGATGAATTTCCAGGAATTTTAAATTACAGATGAATGTTTAATTATAGGTTGGTTTGTTACTCTCAGATTTTATTGTTTTTATATAAGGAGGGATTTTTATTTTTTCAACATATAGTTTTAGCAATCAAAGCGATATAATTTTGCTGTTTTTGTTTTTAGTTAGGACTATAGAGATCGTTTTTTCACAGTTTAGTAGGGACTGGGTTGGTAAATTCGTATGGAGCAAACATTGGTCGAATTAGAACAAGCGAAACAGCTGCTAGCGGACTTCAGGGCGAAGACGGATTATTTCCTCGAAAGGCTTTGGGGTGAGGTCAGACGTCGGTGCCACACCCTGGAGAATTTTCATCTCATAAAGGCTAAGGTTGACGGTACCTGGAAAATCACTAGATTGGAAGAGGCCGATCTAGTGCTAGAGGAGTTGTGCCGGTGGCGCCACTGTGCAAAGGAGGTTGCAAAAATCAAAATTTTCATGTGCGCCGACAAAGTTTTGAATAAACCCATGTTATAGGAAACTTTTCAACGATTTCAAACATGCTACTCTTAATACTATCAAATTTTTAGTTTAGAAGATATAACCGTTCAAAGTTGGCCGACTTTCAGTTTTCAAAAAAACACACAATTTTTAGTCAATTTGTTGCGATTTCAGGTGTAATATCACGAAAAATAGGTAACGACTCGCCTTATTTTTTGTTTGTGTTGATTGATGTATTTATTAAGTGTACAATGATAAAAAAAATTAACTGTTTGCTTTGTGTTTGTCCTGGTAAATCACTATTTAAAAACTATCCGTTTTTTCACTATTTTTCAACTTTGACGGAAAATAAAAAAAATCCATATTTTTCTATATTTGCCATATTTGCAAAACATGTTCTTTGATTATTTTTTTATATAATTCAAAAGGTTTTATCTGCCCGTACGTGCCCATTTGGCTTCTAGAGGTAAAAAAGGTTAAAAAGACTTGGTTGCAGAAATTGTATGGCGCGCATCCCTTACATGTTTTGACTGACAGTAGTTTGATCTAATAGTTTGAAAATTGCATTTTAAGTCGGTTGTCTACCTGTGAGCCTCTGCCAAAGTCTACTCCCAATATTCTGTTACAGACACAGGATGCACAAAAAACTACGCACCTCACTTAAAAATTACTTTGGAGTACAAATGGTCAAGAGCAATATTGACTCAAGGTAGGCACAAATCTTATTTAGACACGAGCATAATATCAAAATTGCATAATTCAGCCTAAATCCATATGTATGCAGGGAACAGGTAAATTTTTGGGCATGGTAGCATAAGCCTATATATTGCAAAATAAGCATAATGCCTGGATTAGTCTACGACTGAAAGTTGGCGCAGTAAGTACTTAAATTGTGTATATTTAAGTACTGATAACATGGCGTTGAACAATTTAAAATTATTTGAACTGTTTAGAAGGTCAACCACACCAAAGTTTTTCACGGAAGCTGCTTTAGAAGAACTTGATAGCTTATACAGAAATATTTAGAGAAGCGAAATTATAAAAAATAATTTTTATCTGATATATGCAAATATTAAGGCAAAATGGGTGAAATCTAATCGAACCATTCAGAACTTCAACTCCAAATACGAGGACTGGCTTAATGAAGACACCATCCTGGATATATTGGCAGTAGATAAACATACCACATCAACCAGAGGAGCAAAAGGAAGGTCAAAAAAAGTATTGAGGAGTGTTCAATTTTCACAAGAAAGAGGAAACTTGCCGATGCCACCAATGACTTGACCACGAAGCATTTATCGGACACGCTGTCTATTAAATACACAAAGGATAGTGAAAGACTTAGGTCGCAGATTACAAAATCTGTTGCTGATGCAAGCCCACTGCGACTCAAAAGGATTAAGGAAAGCATTCCCACGCCCACAAACGCACACATTAAAAAGTATGGTTCGAAGAAGCCTTGGCCTTGATTATGGACTTACAACTTTCCAAAGAAAAATATGAGATACTACGGGCATCCTTGATGCGACACAGGGCTGACGTTTTACCAGGATATAAGCATATTACGCAAGCCAAAATAAATTCACGACCACTGCATACGGAGTTTACGGAAGTCTCTGTGAAAGTCAATCTGCAGGATCTCATGGGCCATACAACAAAACGGTTGTTGGAGAGTCTTCCTGAAAATGAGGTGAACATTCTTCCTGAGAAATTGACATTGATCAGCAAATGGGGCTGCGATGGATCATCCGGACAAAGCATTTATAAGCAAAGGATATCTTCCGACGACGCTAAAATATCGGACGGAAATATGTTTATGGCATCTGTTGTTCCTTTGCGGCTAAAATCTGATGTTTCCCTACACTGGAAAAATCCACGTCCGTCATCAGTGCATTATTGCCGACCAAAAATGTTTCAGTTTGCAAGGGAATCGGCAGAACTCATAAGGACCACGGTGAAGGATATTGAAGAACAAATAAGCAAGATTAAGCCTACAAAGCTGCAAATTGGAGAAGGAAAATATATTGAATGCAATTACGAGTTTCACCCGACCATGGTTGACGGAAAAGTCGTAAACGAACTGACAGGAACAACCTCAACATTGTCATGCCCGATTTGCAAAAAGAGTCAGAAGAACTTTGGTAATTTAAACGATTCTACAAACGAGGAGAATTACGAATATGGAATGTCACCATTGCACGTAAGGATAAGGTGTATGGAGTTCTTGCTAAAACTGGCGTATACCCTACCACAAGAGGAGGAAAACTTCGATGAAAATACATCAATAAAGGATAAGGAAAAGATCAGAAAGAAGCAAATACAGGATGCTTTTTTTAAACAAGTTGGACTAAAAGTAGACCGTCCCAAGCACGGATACGGTAACTCAAATGATGGAAACACTTCTAGGAGATTTTTTGAAAATGATGAGGCAGTAACTAGAATCACTGGAATTGACAATCAAATCGTGGAAAGATTGGGAATGATCTTGAATGTTTGAAACTGCAAAGAATATGTCAGTTCCACAAAATATGGAGAATATGCATCGAAAACTGCATCTCTTTTAGCAGAAATGTATCCACAGAAGAAGTTGACCCCGACCGTCCATAAAATATTGGCGCATGGCAAAGATATAATTGGGTACCAGTCTTTGCCAATTGGAGAGCTTTTTGAAGAAACACAGGAGTCTCCTAACAAATTTTATAAAAAATATAGATTGCAGAACACATTCAAAGCATCAAGGATAAGGCAAAATGAGGACCTCTTCAACATGTTGGCAGCATCTTCCGATCCAATTATTCCTTCCCTGCGGCATGTGAAGTCACGAATAGAGTTAGAAAATAATTATAGTTTAGAAATGATTGGTCTTTTAGATATACCTTCTCTTACGAATTGTGATGAATATTTTACAGAAAATTTAAAAAATAAATTTAAAAAAGAAGTATTTTTTTTTTTAATTTTTTGGGTAATAATTTAAAACATTAAACCCTAAAGAAAAAAAATAAAAACAGTCTAAAAATGTAAAAATAATTTTTTTTAGTTACCATAAAATTGATTTTTCTACAAATTTTAACTTTGATAACCCATAAGTAGGCCTCTACAAAGCTCATTTCATAGGCTGAACAGTTATCTATTATATGCTGTTTAAACTGTTCAATTATGTTATTCGGCTCAAAAGATATGATTTTTGCAACGAAAAAACTCAAATGGCGCCACTGTGGGTTGGTTGAAACTCAAGAGGAGTGTAATACCGGGAATATCTTGGAGCTTAAGGAGGAACTGGAGGCTCACCAAAATCAAAACCAGAGACTTAAGAACGAAATTCAGGAGAATCTAAAGGAGGCCGAGATTTTAGACAAGGAGAACGAGGCCCTACGGAGGACAATATCGGGTGCAGGCGCGTCCTCGGTCAGAAGATTAGAGTTCGAGGACCTCGAGGAAGCCAATAGGAGAATTTCCGAGTTGCAGGGTCAGCTACGTTTAGCACAACGAGAGCGCAGTATACAGGCGGGGTATCTGTACCATAAGGAGCCTAAGGGGCAACAGCCAATACAAATGATGTCCTCCCAGGATATTCTGAAAACGGTCAAGGCGTTAGTGCCTACGTTTGGCGGCGAGCCATCGCCAAGCCTGCAAACAGAAGTGTATAAATTCATTGATGGAAGTAGGTTGGCGGCGAAAGGAGTACCGTCGGAAAAGGTGGAGGAATATTTGGAAATTGTGAAGCAGAGGCTTTACGGGGATGCGTACCAGTTGGTGAGGTTACGTACTTTTACGTCAGTGGATGAGTTGTTGGCAATTGTAAAGTCAACATATTTAAAGAGTAGGTCGCTTGACTCGGTGCTAAGGGAGCTATATGAAGCCTGCCAAAGGAGGGATGAGGATGTGAGACAGTTTGCTAGGCGTCTTCAGACATTAGCAGCAACAGCTCATGCCATACTAGATGAAAACTATAAAGGGAGAAGGGACGAGATGATGACTATTGAGATAGAAAGAAAGGTAAAATCAGCATTCACATCTGGCCTGAGGGATCCAATGCTGCGTGGTAGGCTGTTAGCAAGCAGCTCATGTAAGTTGGACGATCTCTTGATTGAAGCACTGGCGACTCATGCAACTCTTTCGCGGGGGGATGATCCTCCGTTAATGAGTGTAAACTTTAACGAGGAGTACACCCGAGAGGATCCAGTCTCGGGTCTCGTGACAGCCGTAGAACAGTTGTTGCGCAGGACGGAGGCAGATAAGGCAGCTCCGCTCAACAATGCTGGGTCAAATGGTACGGCATACAATAATGCTGGGTCAAGTGGTACGGCATACAATAATGCTGGGTCAAGTGGCAATGCATATTATAATGCTGGGTCAAGTGGCAATGCATACAAGGCACCGTCCTTTTCGTTCTGTCAACGGGCGGGACACACTCGTGATGTATGCTGGACGAGGAAAAATACCCCATGTTGTGTTGAATGTAGAATATACGGCCATGAGCCAGGTAGGAGCTATGGTTGGGGACCCTCGACGATGGAGAGAGGGCAACCTGGAGGTTCGAGGCCAAAAGGGAAATGCTATAATTGCGGCAAGGAGGGACATTTTGGTAGGCAATGTACACAGGGAAGAAATGTGTCGGGAAACGGGCAGGGCCACCGACTCGATCACGCGAAAGTCTAATACCGTTGGTAACATCGGAATCTGCGAAGGCGGCTGAGGTAGGACCCATTGCGGGGTCGGATATGAATATAGGGGGTATTTCAGCTAGGTGTAGTTACGCAGATTCGGTGTTTGTAAAATTGCCATGTGCTTGGGCAAAGACGGGGTGTCTGAATTTATTAGTGGATACAGGGGCAGACACCAGCCTGGTAAAGGACAGCAGTCTTACGGGGGATATTAGTGTGGACGGGACGGTGGTGAAGGACTTGCGAGGAGCATTTGGAGGATTCTCCTGCACTATAGGGTTAGTCAGGATTGAGCATTCGGACATCGCGGAGTTGGGGTTCGATATGCATTGTGTGGATAAGCATGATAATTTGTATTTTAGGTCGCGATAATCTATGGCGACGCTCCGTCACTGATACGATTAATCTTTCTCTGAAACTGTACTCGAATGGAGGTGAGTGGAACTTACCTCTGGTTTCTTTGAGGGAGGCCACGGGTTCGGGGGCAGTCAATATCGTGGAGAAAACCATAGTGGCGAAGGCAAGGACAGTGTCTATTGCAACCATGGGGATCAATACCAAACATACTACAGTGGTCGTGGAGAAGCAAGAATTGTCGCCAGGAGTATATCTAGGGGCCGCGCTAACCAACGTGAAGGATGGGGTGGTGAAAGCGCCCATTCTGAATTCTACTGAGGTTGACTACTACCTAAAGAATGGGTTTACGCCGAAATTCAGTGGATTAGTAAATTTAAAAGATCCAGGTGCGGATTTGGTGACGCACGTGCAAGAGGTAGATGTCAAGGAGAGGGTCAGTAGGATAATGGCCACAATAAAGACCGATGCCGGCTTGAATAGTGAGGAAATGTCGTCCATTCAGGCGATATGCGCAACGTACCATGATATCTTTTGGTTAGAGGGTGATAAACTATCTTGCACGAATATGGTAAAGCATAAAATTCCCGTGCAGCCTGGACAGCTGCCGATTAATCAGAAGCAGTACAGGTTACCTCAGATTCATCGTGAGTAAATTAATCGGCAAGTCCAGAAGCTCCAGGACGATGGCATAATTTCACATAGCGTGTCACCATGGAATTCGCCATTACTATTGGTTCCAAAGAAGTCATCTAAGGCAGGGACCAAGAGCTGGCGACAGGTGGTAGACTTTCGTAATCTGAATGAGGCAACTCTGAAGCAAGTATTCCCCATTCCAAGGATGGATGAAATTTTGGACCAGTTGGGCAGCAGTAGATATTTTTCCACGTTGGATTTTGCCAGTGGTTATCATCAGGTGGAAATGGATAAACAGGACAAAGAAAAAACAGCATTCAGTACGGCGTTGGGTCACTTTGAATTCAATAGGATGCCATTCGGATTAACAGGCGCACCGGCAACCTTCCAAAGATTAATGAATCATGTGCTAACAGGTCTTCAGGGCATTGAATGTTTTGTATATTTGGACGATATTGTCATATATGGTAGTAGTCTGGCCGAACACGACTCAAGGCTATGTAAAGTGCTGCAGCTCTTGAAGGAAAATAATTTGAAAGTAAAAACGGAGAAATGTAACTTCCTGAGGCGGGAAATAGTGTATTTGGGCCATAAGTGTTCGGAGAATGGAGCGCTTCCCGACCCAGAAAAGGTGAAATGCGTTAAGGATTTTCCGCCTCCAAGGAACAAAAAGGAAGTGCAATCGTTTTTAGGACTGGTAAATTATTACCGTAAGTTCATTGCCGGGACGGACAACATTGCCTTGCCAATAAATAAATTACTTCGCAAAGATCAAGCGTTCAGTTGGACACTAGGCTGCCAGCGTGCCTTCGAGGAGCTTAAAAAGGCAATAATGTCGCCTCCAGTGTTGGCATACCCTGATTTTTCAAAACCTTTCGTATTGACCACGGATGCTGGGAGCAAAAGTTGTATTCATTATGAACTGGCTTGCCAGAGACGAGATACAATGGCCTATAACCTACCTCCAAGTGGTGCTGCAGGGTAACGCTAGGCAAAGCCAGTTAATTCTGATGATTATTCCTAGCGGCTAAAGGTTAAGGAAGAGAAATGTCTGCCAGTGCAATCCCATACGGGGGATAACTGGTAGTTACTAAGTTGGCTAATTAGTAGCGAAGCCTTACCAAAAGGCGCTAAATTTGGTACTGCGGGGAGATCGAATTGCCCAAAAAGAGGACTCTTCGACTTTTTGCGGATACCAACACGAACCATAACACTGTAATCTGATAGCCGACTGGTGGATCGTGAAACATCCAACCAGATGAAAAGGTTGTCACACCCCTTTAATATATGTGAGTCCAAGTTGAAATGAAGGTATTGTTGGACCACATTACGAACGTGGCACTAGAGGCTTTCGAATCTGATGTGCAGAGGAGATCGCTGTGTGTGACTAGTAGGGGTGGTTGTGGAGTGGAAGAGCTGGTATATGCTTTGGATGGAATGCTGGTATATGCGTTGGTTGGTGGCATGAGTGGAAGATGAGTCGCAAGATGAATCGGATGCAAGAATGTCGGATGTAGCATGAGTAGAAGTCTTTTTTGACGATAAAAGAGTGCGTGGAAATGGGTCAGAAAACAGTACTATGGTAATCAAGGTCAATGCAGAAGTCTTTGACGAATCTTTTACGATCTCATTGGGAACGGCCCGTCGGGGAGTTTCGCAGTGGCTTGTGGTGCCCGTAACGCGGGCAGATACAGATCGATGTGGAGGTGCATTCACCCAGGTGTTGCTACCTCTAAATCAAAAGGGTTTTAGATAGGCCCGACACAATAACAAAGTGTGAAGTGATGCCGTACAACATCACTCCAGCTTGTAACCACGGATGCTAGCGGTGGAGCGATAGAAGCAGTTCTTTCCCAGGATAGTGGCGGGGGTGATCGGCCCATTGCGTTTGCAAGCCAAGCGTTGAATGGGGCGGAAACTCGATACTCCACGATAGAGAAGGAGTTTCTGGCAATCGTATGGGCGGTGAAAAATTTCCGGCCACACTTGTTGGGTCGGCACTTTAAGATTTTTACCGATCATCAACCGCTGAAAGGCATTTGAAGGATCAAACTTCAAGGTTGGCGTGCTTTGAAGAAGAATCAGAATGCGGATGCACTCAGCAGGATACCATATTCGACGGAGCAAATACTGATGGTTAAAACTAGGGCCATGTCGAAGGGTGAAGGAAAAAATCATGCGGGGAGCTCAGGTCACGGGAAGGACAAAGAGGTTCACAGCGGGAACAAAGAGAGTAGTGAAAAATGACCAAGCGATGTTAGTGACCCACCGGTCGAGGTGGTGGTTGATCGGGAACCAAGTAATGTGGTGTTAAAGAATCCTAAAGAGATCTTGACAGTGTTAAAGGATTTTCACGATAGTCCTTTGGGCGGTCACGTGGGTGTGCAGGCGACCGTTAAAAGGATAAAGAGGCAATTTCGCTGGGTAGGCATGCACAGGGATATTAAACAATATGTGAAGAGGTGCGTTAAATGTCAGCAAAATAAGAGTGCCAAGAAAACGTTTATGCCGATGGTCCTCACGGATACTCCTAGTCGACATTTTCAGAAGGTATATATGGATATGGTTGGAGCTCTCCCTGAAAACACTACGGGTAACAAATTGATATTGACTTTTCAAGATGATTTTTCGAAATTTATGTTGTGCGCAGCAATGCCGGATGGGGAGGCTAGTACTGTGGCGAAAATTTTCTTTAACGAAATTATAGCTAAGTATGGGGTTCCGAGCATGCTGGTCACGGATATCGGGACAAATTTCATGTCGAAGATGTTTTCGGATACCTGTAGGCTGTTAGGGGTCAATAAATTTAACATCACTCCATATCACCCGCAGGCAAACGGCTCATTGGAAAGAGTCACCGTCCTTTGGCGGAGTACTTGAGGAGCTTCGTCAATGAGGATGGTAGCAATTGGGATCAATGGCTGGCACCGGCGATGCATGTGCATAACAACACTGTACATTCATCTACGGGGCAGACCCCATTTAAGACATTATACGGTTTCGACATCGACTTACCGACCAACCTAAGTAGAAAATGTATACCACTTTACAATACGGACGACCCAAACAAGGTCCTTAAATATCAGATACAGCACTCGCATGAACTAGTGCGAAAGAATCAGACGAGGGTTGTTGTCGAAAGTTGTTGTCGAAAAAGGCTTATGACAGGAAGGTAAATGCCGTGTCCTTTGCAATAGGTGATAGGGTGCTTGTTAGGAACAACACCAGGAAAAATAAGTTTTCACCCATTTGGACTGGACTTTATGAGATAGTTGGGGTAAACAGTCCGGTAAAGTCCACGGTGCACATAATGGGGAAGAATCGTAAGTGGCATAATAACCATTTACGGGCGCTCCACCAGTGATCGCAATATTTGGTCTGAAATCATTCCATTTAATATACATGTCCATGATGAAGGTTTTGTTTTGTTGTTTATTTTAGTAATTGTGTATTTGAAGTGGTGAGGGGAAGGTTGGGGGTTTACGCGCAACCCGCCGACAAGTATCCCACCAGGAAGCCTTAGTTTTTTTTTATATGGAGGGTGACGCCATGTGTAGCGGGCACACCTCAGTGGTTGAGAATGGTTCAACGGATTGAATCTGGTATAAGGAGTCAGAAGCGAGTTTCGCAAAATTCGCGGCATACACTGTGGGGAGGGTTTTTGCCGAGAATAGCCTCACAGTGGCCCGGTTCCGGTTTGTGGAATGCAGAAGGAAACCGTTCTACTCCGGAGAAGGATGACGCGTTGTATGTGGTCATGCCTTATATGGGTGGCAGTGTTTAGGAAGGACACGTGCCTTAATTTGTTGTTATTTATTTTGAAGTGTTTTGGAAATTTTAGGTTGGACATGTGTATACAAGGAGGCTTAGATATGATTTCGGTCGGACCACCGATGGATCGGCTTGCTGGTGTCTTATTGCTGTAGAAATAGGAACAGCTCTGCTGTTGGGCAAAAGTGCTTTCTCGTGCGGATCTGTATCCGAAGCAAGTCGCAATTTAGTGAAGGTAATAGTTGATAGTTAGTCTATTCAATGTGGTTGTGGTTTTTATTTATTAGAGCAAAAGTAGCCATTCATTAAAATACAGTGATTTGAGTTGTTTTTCTGTCAAAGGTGTAAATGCGTATTGGTTAGCTGAGTATTGGTTTTTTCCCCCTATGACATTTTTCTTTTAGCATAGGTTGGAGATAAACGGAATTTGGGTCGTCTGGATGGTCGCCGCACTCCTGCGGTTGGGCCGACGAGGCCGGCGGAGTATTTTCCAGATGTAGTGGACCCACTAATGGAGGAGAAAATATATTTAAAAAAAATATATATATAAGAAAAGGTATTGAAAAGAAAAGAAATAATAATAAGAAAAGATGGGAGATCTCCCCATGTAAAAAAAAATGAGAAAGGATGGGAGATCTCCTCACGTTTTAAAACGTTTGATTGAAAAAAAAGGAAAAAAATATATATATATAATAATAATGAGAAAAGAAGGGAGTTCTCCTCACCTAGGAAAAAAAACATATGTAAAAAAAAAAAAAAGAAAAATGGTTGAAAAAAAAATATAAATATAAGTATAAAAAAAAAAAAACAATAAGAAAAGAGTAATAAGGATAAGGAAAGATGGGGGGTCTCCCCTAGTAAAAAAAAAAAATATGTATATATAAAAAAAAGAAGGAAAAGATGTATAAATAACTATAAGAAAAAATAGAAGGTCTCCCCATGGGAAGCATACATATTAAAAAAAAAAAAAACAATGAATATATATAGATAGTAGCATACATATTTGTTTAAAAAAAAGGAAGAAGATTTAGAGATCAAACATACATATCTAGTTAAAAACACATATTTAAAAAAAAAAAATATCATACATACTCGTTAAAAGAAAAAGAATATATAGACATTAAACATACATATTAAAAAAAAAAAAAAAAAGAACTAACTAAATATTTAAAATATATATATATATATATATATATATATATACTAGTTGGACCCGGCAAACGTTGTTTTGCCCTCAATGAATTTTTTATTTTAGTTAGAATCTGTATATACATACCTATATAAAAAAACGTTTTTGCATTTGTTAATATTAAATGAAAACTGTTAAAGAAAATCCATGTTTTATTTATGAAAATGAAAATAAATATTTATTGCAACATACATATAATAATGACCAATATATGTCTATTATTGTAATTCTAAAAAGAATGAACAATATTTTAGCTTCACATTTGCTGGCTTTCCGAAACAGGGACATGCCACATATAGTTGCTCATGGGAAAACAACTGTTTTCGAGGTCCAAACCACATATTTGCAATGATTGTTCTTGAGATTTATTAATGGTAATGGCAAAGCCCAATCTGATCGGAAATTGTAATCTTTTGAATATTATCGGTTTGTCGGTAGGAATCATAGGAATTCTTGGCAGCAAAACATGTTTTCCATAAAACTTTCCTTTGAGAATTGTGGCCTCAATAACATTGGGCATTATTCTCTCAACAATTATCTTGGTTACATTACATATTCTCGGAGCGTTGAGGTTACGTAGCAAAATTATTGGAGAACCAACTTTTAATTTTAATAAATGTGGCGGTAGACCGGGCACATCAAGTGAATTCCAAAAATTCTGTTGGAGAATTGACTGCTTCATTTTCTTTAACAACACTATCCATAGATTTGAAAGAAGACGTTTCGGAATCAATCAAGTCCTGAATAACAACATGTTATCGACATCGACATTGTTGCGGCTAAAAAAGCTCTTTCACCTAACCACACACAGAAAACTGATTCGTTGTGGCTACCAAATTTATTGCCAACCAAATTGCGATGAAGCAAATATCCGAATTTTGAGTCCATGACAATTACAATTCTATCGTCTTAACAGTAAATATTTTATCACAATAGAAAATGAAATATGGCTATAAAATTTATATTAATACAATCGAAAATACAGTTGTTAAACTTTAGAACAATTCCGTTTGTAATTTGTTTTTCTGTGTGCAATCATATTTACGATATTCATTTTGAATGCCGGGGAATACATTTTCAATTAATTCATCGCGTGACGATATAAATTGACAAAAATCTTGTGGATAGTTTAATAGTTTGACTGGTTGGGTTAATATTGATTTTACCTTTACCAAGATCGAGTAGGTGTTTTGAAAATTGGTCAGCCATTTGATCATTTTGTAATCGTACTCGCATGTTTGTTGTTAATTTTATAGTTTGAACACTACTCCATAATGTTGATGATTTTCAGCAGGCATTTATTTCGTCAGCATAGGTTGATTTTGGTATGACTGGCAATGTTTGACGAAGATCTCCAGATAATAAAATAAGAGCTCCACCAAAAAGTCTTTCATTACCTTTCAAATCTTTTAAAGTTCGATGTAATGCTTCTAAGGAATGTTTGTGAACCATGGTACATTCATCCCAAATAATAATACTGCATTTTTGCAGAACTTTTGCCATACCGGAATGTTTTTTGATATTACAGACGATGATTTGAGAGCTGAATGAGCTGTACGACCACCATGCAATAATGTTGCGGCTATTC
>CAVMKG010000437.1:35000-37500 GCA_963682025.1 Cordilura impudica
TAATAATAATAATAATAATAATAATAATAATAATAATAATAATAATAATAATAATAATAATAATAATAATAATAATAATAATAATAATAATAATAATAATAATAATAATAATAATAATAATAATAATAATAATAATAATAATAATAATAATAATAATAATAATAATAATAATAATAATAATAATAATAATAATAATAATAATAATAATAATAATAATAATAATAATAATAATAATAATAATAATAATAATAATAATAATAATAATAATAATAATAATAATAATAATAATAATAATAATAATAATAATAATAATAATAATAATAATAATAATAATAATAATAATAAAATAATAATAATAATAATAATAATAATAATAATAATAATAATAATAATAATAATAATAATAATAATAATAATAATAATAATAATAATAAAATAATAATAATAATAATAATAATAATAATATAATAATAATAATAATAATAATAATAATAATAATAATAATAATAATAATAATAATAATAATAATAATAATAATAATAATAATAATAATAATAATAATAATAATAATAATAATAATAATAATAATAATAATAATAATAATAATAATAATAATAATAATAATAATAATAATAATAATAATAATAATAATAATAATAATAATAATAATAATAATAATAATAATAATAATAATAATAATAATAATAATAATAATAATAATAATAATAATAATAATAATAATAATAATAATAATAATAATAATAATAATAATAATAATAATAATAATAATAATATAATAATAATAATAATAATAATAATAATAATAATAATAATAATAATAATAATAATAATAATAATAATAATAATAATAATAATAATAATAATAATAATAATAATAATAATAATAATAATAATAATAATAATAATAATAATAATAATAATAATAATAATAATAATAATAATAATAATAATAATAATAATAATAATAATAATAATAATAATAATAATAATAATAATAATAATAATAATAATAATAATAATAATAATAATAATAATAATAATAATAATAATAATAATAATAATAATAATAATAATAATAATAATAATAATAATAATAATAATAATAATAATAATAATAATAATAATAATAATAATAATAATAATAATAATAATAATAATAATAATAATAATAATAATAATAATAATAATAATAATAATAATAATAATAATAATAATAATAATAATAATAATAATAATAATAATAATAATAATAATAATAATAAAATAATAATAATAATAATAATAATAATAATAATAATAATAATAATAATAATAATAATAATAATAATAATAATAATAATAATAATAATAATAAAATAATAATAATAATAATAATAATAATAATAATAATAATAATAATAATAATAATAATAATAATAATAATAATAATAAATAATAATAATAATAATAATAATAATAATAATAATAATAATAATAATAATAATAATAATAATAATAATAATAATAATAATAATAATAATAATAATAATAATAATAATAATAATATAATAATAATAATAATAATAATAATAATAATAATAATAATAATAATAATAATAATAATAATAATAATATAATAATAATAATAATAATAATAATAATAATAATAATAATAATAATAATAATAATAATAATAATAATAATAATAATAATAATAATAATAATAATAATAATAATAATAATAATAATAATAATAATAATAATAATAATAATAATAATAATAATAATAATAATAATAATAATAATAATAATAAATAATAATAATAATAATAATAATAATAATAATAATAATAATAATAATAATAATAATAATAATAATAATAATAATAATAATAATAATAATAATAATAATAATAATAATAATAATAATAATAATAATAATAATAATAATAATAATAATAATAATAATAATAATAATAATAATAATAATAATAATAATAATAATAATAATAATAATAATAATAATAATAATAATAATAATAATAATAATAATAATAATAATAATAATAAAATAATAATAATAATAATAATAATAATAATAATAATAATAATAATAATAAATAATAATAATAATAATAATAATAATAATAATAATAATAATAATAATAATAATAATAATAATAATAATAATAATAATAATAATAATAATAATAATAATAATAATAATAATAATAATAATAATAATAATAATAATAATAATAATAATAATAATAATAATAATAATAATAATAATAATAATAATAATAATAATAATAATAATAATAATAATAATAATAATAATAATAATAATAATAATAATAATAATAATAATAATAATAATAATAATAATAAAAATAATAATAATAATAATAATAATAATAATAATAATAATAATAATAATAATAATAATAATAATAATAATAATAATAATAATAATAATAATAATAATAATAATAATAAT
>CAVMKG010000437.1:40000-41476 GCA_963682025.1 Cordilura impudica
ATAATAATAATAATAATAATAATAATAATAAATAATAATAATAATAATAATAATAATAATAATAATAATAATAATAATAATAATAATAATAATAATAATAATAATAATAATAATAATAATAATAATAATAATAATAATAATAATAATAATAATAATAATAATAATAATAATAATAATAATAATAATAATAATAATAATAATAATAATAATAATAATAATAATAATAATAATAATAATAATAATAATAATAATAATAATAATAATAATAATAATAATAATAATAATAATAAATAATAATAATAATAATAATAATAATAATAATAATAATAATAATAATAATAATAATAATAATAAATAATAATAATAATAATAATAATAATAATAATAATAATAATAATAATAATAATAATAATAATAATAATAATAATAATAATAATAATAATAATAATAATAATAATAATAATATAATAATAATAATAATAATAATAATAATAATAATAATAATAATAATAATAATAATAATAATAATAATAATAATAATAATAATAATAATAATAATAATAATAATAATAATAATAATAATAATAATAATAATAATAATAATAATAATAATAATAATAATAATAATAATAATAATAATAATAATAATAATAATAATAATAATAATAATAATAATAATAATAATAATAATAATAATAATAATAATAATAATAATAATAATAATAATAATAATAATAATAATAATAATAATAATAATAATAATAATAATAATAATAATAATAATAATAATAATAATAATAATAATAATAATAATAATAATAATAATAATAATAATAATAATAATAATAATAATAATAATAATAATAATAATAATAATAATAATAATATAATAATAATAATAATAATAATAATAATAATAATAATAATAATAATAATAATAATAATAATAATAATAATAATAATAATAATAATAATAATAATAATAATAAAATAATAATAATAATAATAATAATAATAATAATAATAATAATAATAATAATAATAATAATATAATAATAATAATAATAATAATAATAATAATAATAATAATAATAATAATAATAATAATAATAATAATAAATAATAATAATAATAATAATAATAATAATAAATAATAATAATAATAATAATAATAATAATAATAATAATAATAATAATAATAATAATAATAATAATAATAATAATAATAATAATAATAATAATAATAATAATAATAATAATAATAATAATAATAATAATAATAATAATAATAATAATAATAATAATAATAATAATAATAATAATAATAATAATAATAAATAATAATAATAATAATAATAATAATAATAATAATAATAATAATAATAATAATAATAATAATAATAATAATAATAATAATATAATAATAATAATAATAATAATAATAATAATAATAATAATAATATAATAATATATAAT
>CAVMKG010000438.1:0-24904 GCA_963682025.1 Cordilura impudica
AGATAAAGATAAAGATAAAGATAAAGATAAAGATAAAGATAAAGATAAAGATAAAGATAAAGATAAAGATAAAGATAAAGATAAAGATAAAGATAAAGATAAAGATAAAGATAAAGATAAAGATAAAGATAAAGATAAAGATAAAGATAAAGATAAAGATAAAGATAAAGATAAAGATAAAGATAAAGATAAAGATAAAGATAAAGATAAAGATAAAGATAAAGATAAAGATAAAGATAAAGATAAAGATAAAGATAAAGATAAAGATAAAGATAAAGATAAAGATAAAGATAAAGATAAAGATAAAGATAAAGATAAAGATAAAGATAAAGATAAAGATAAAGATAAAGATAAAGATAAAGATAAAGATAAAGATAAAGATAAAGATAAAGATAAAGATAAAGATAAAGATAAAGATAAAGATAAAGATAAAGATAAAGATAAAGATAAAGATAAAGATAAAGATAAAGATAAAGATAAAGATAAAGATAAAGATAAAGATAAAGATAAAGATAAAGATAAAGATAAAGATAAAGATAAAGATAAAGATAAAGATAAAGATAAAGATAAAGATAAAGATAAAGATAAAGATAAAGATAAAGATAAAGATAAAGATAAAGATAAAGATAAAGATAAAGATAAAGATAAAGATAAAGATAAAGATAAAGATAAAGATAAAGATAAAGATAAAGATAAAGATAAAGATAAAGATAAAGATAAAGATAAAGATAAAGATAAAGATAAAGATAAAGATAAAGATAAAGATAAAGATAAAGATAAAGATAAAGATAAAGATAAAGATAAAGATAAAGATAAAGATAAAGATAAAGATAAAGATAAAGATAAAGATAAAGATAAAGATAAAGATAAAGATAAAGATAAAGATAAAGATAAAGATAAAGATAAAGATAAAGATAAAGATAAAGATAAAGATAAAGATAAAGATAAAGATAAAGATAAAGATAAAGATAAAGATAAAGATAAAGATAAAGATAAAGATAAAGATAAAGATAAAGATAAAGATAAAGATAAAGATAAAGATAAAGATAAAGATAAAGATAAAGATAAAGATAAAGATAAAGATAAAGATAAAGATAAAGATAAAGATAAAGATAAAGATAAAGATAAAGATAAAGATAAAGATAAAGATAAAGATAAAGATAAAGATAAAGATAAAGATAAAGATAAAGATAAAGATAAAGATAAAGATAAAGATAAAGATAAAGATAAAGATAAAGATAAAGATAAAGATAAAGATAAAGATAAAGATAAAGATAAAGATAAAGATAAAGATAAAGATAAAGATAAAGATAAAGATAAAGATAAAGATAAAGATAAAGATAAAGATAAAGATAAAGATAAAGATAAAGATAAAGATAAAGATAAAGATAAAGATAAAGATAAAGATAAAGATAAAGATAAAGATAAAGATAAAGATAAAGATAAAGATAAAGATAAAGATAAAGATAAAGATAAAGATAAAGATAAAGATAAAGATAAAGATAAAGATAAAGATAAAGATAAAGATAAAGATAAAGATAAAGATAAAGATAAAGATAAAGATAAAGATAAAGATAAAGATAAAGATAAAGATAAAGATAAAGATAAAGATAAAGATAAAGATAAAGATAAAGATAAAGATAAAGATAAAGATAAAGATAAAGATAAAGATAAAGATAAAGATAAAGATAAAGATAAAGATAAAGATAAAGATAAAGATAAAGATAAAGATAAAGATAAAGATAAAGATAAAGATAAAGATAAAGATAAAGATAAAGATAAAGATAAAGATAAAGATAAAGATAAAGATAAAGATAAAGATAAAGATAAAGATAAAGATAAAGATAAAGATAAAGATAAAGATAAAGATAAAGATAAAGATAAAGATAAAGATAAAGATAAAGATAAAGATAAAGATAAAGATAAAGATAAAGATAAAGATAAAGATAAAGATAAAGATAAAGATAAAGATAAAGATAAAGATAAAGATAAAGATAAAGATAAAGATAAAGATAAAGATAAAGATAAAGATAAAGATAAAGATAAAGATAAAGATAAAGATAAAGATAAAGATAAAGATAAAGATAAAGATAAAGATAAAGATAAAGATAAAGATAAAGATAAAGATAAAGATAAAGATAAAGATAAAGATAAAGATAAAGATAAAGATAAAGATAAAGATAAAGATAAAGATAAAGATAAAGATAAAGATAAAGATAAAGATAAAGATAAAGATAAAGATAAAGATAAAGATAAAGATAAAGATAAAGATAAAGATAAAGATAAAGATAAAGATAAAGATAAAGATAAAGATAAAGATAAAGATAAAGATAAAGATAAAGATAAAGATAAAGATAAAGATAAAGATAAAGATAAAGATAAAGATAAAGATAAAGATAAAGATAAAGATAAAGATAAAGATAAAGATAAAGATAAAGATAAAGATAAAGATAAAGATAAAGATAAAGATAAAGATAAAGATAAAGATAAAGATAAAGATAAAGATAAAGATAAAGATAAAGATAAAGATAAAGATAAAGATAAAGATAAAGATAAAGATAAAGATAAAGATAAAGATAAAGATAAAGATAAAGATAAAGATAAAGATAAAGATAAAGATAAAGATAAAGATAAAGATAAAGATAAAGATAAAGATAAAGATAAAGATAAAGATAAAGATAAAGAAAAGATAAAGATAAAGATAAAGATAAAGATAAAGATAAAGATAAAGATAAAGATAAAGATAAAGATAAAGATAAAGATAAAGATAAAGATAAAGATAAAGATAAAGATAAAGATAAAGATAAAGATAAAGATAAAGATAAAGATAAAGATAAAGATAAAGATAAAGATAAAGATAAAGATAAAGATAAAGATAAAGATAAAGATAAAGATAAAGATAAAGATAAAGATAAAGATAAAGATAAAGATAAAGATAAAGATAAAGATAAAGATAAAGATAAAGATAAAGATAAAGATAAAGATAAAGATAAAGATAAAGATAAAGATAAAGATAAAGATAAAGATAAAGATAAAGATAAAGATAAAGATAAAGATAAAGATAAAGATAAAGATAAAGATAAAGATAAAGATAAAGATAAAGATAAAGATAAAGATAAAGATAAAGATAAAGATAAAGATAAAGATAAAGATAAAGATAAAGATAAAGATAAAGATAAAGATAAAGATAAAGATAAAGATAAAGATAAAGATAAAGATAAAGATAAAGATAAAGATAAAGATAAAGATAAAGATAAAGATAAAGATAAAGATAAAGATAAAGATAAAGATAAAGATAAAGATAAAGATAAAGATAAAGATAAAGATAAAGATAAAGATAAAGATAAAGATAAAGATAAAGATAAAGATAAAGATAAAGATAAAGATAAAGATAAAGATAAAGATAAAGATAAAGATAAAGATAAAGATAAAGATAAAGATAAAGATAAAGATAAAGATAAAGATAAAGATAAAGATAAAGATAAAGATAAAGATAAAGATAAAGATAAAGATAAAGATAAAGATAAAGATAAAGATAAAGATAAAGATAAAGATAAAGATAAAGATAAAGATAAAGATAAAGATAAAGATAAAGATAAAGATAAAGATAAAGATAAAGATAAAGATAAAGATAAAGATAAAGATAAAGATAAAGATAAAGATAAAGATAAAGATAAAGATAAAGATAAAGATAAAGATAAAGATAAAGATAAAGATAAAGATAAAGATAAAGATAAAGATAAAGATAAAGATAAAGATAAAGATAAAGATAAAGATAAAGATAAAGATAAAGATAAAGATAAAGATAAAGATAAAGATAAAGATAAAGATAAAGATAAAGATAAAGATAAAGATAAAGATAAAGATAAAGATAAAGATAAAGATAAAGATAAAGATAAAGATAAAGATAAAGATAAAGATAAAGATAAAGATAAAGATAAAGATAAAGATAAAGATAAAGATAAAGATAAAGATAAAGATAAAGATAAAGATAAAGATAAAGATAAAGATAAAGATAAAGATAAAGATAAAGATAAAGATAAAGATAAAGATAAAGATAAAGATAAAGATAAAGATAAAGATAAAGATAAAGATAAAGATAAAGATAAAGATAAAGATAAAGATAAAGATAAAGATAAAGATAAAGATAAAGATAAAGATAAAGATAAAGATAAAGATAAAGATAAAGATAAAGATAAAGATAAAGATAAAGATAAAGATAAAGATAAAGATAAAGATAAAGATAAAGATAAAGATAAAGATAAAGATAAAGATAAAGATAAAGATAAAGATAAAGATAAAGATAAAGATAAAGATAAAGATAAAGATAAAGATAAAGATAAAGATAAAGATAAAGATAAAGATAAAGATAAAGATAAAGATAAAGATAAAGATAAAGATAAAGATAAAGATAAAGATAAAGATAAAGATAAAGATAAAGATAAAGATAAAGATAAAGATAAAGATAAAGATAAAGATAAAGATAAAGATAAAGATAAAGATAAAGATAAAGATAAAGATAAAGATAAAGATAAAGATAAAGATAAAGATAAAGATAAAGATAAAGATAAAGATAAAGATAAAGATAAAGATAAAGATAAAGATAAAGATAAAGATAAAGATAAAGATAAAGATAAAGATAAAGATAAAGATAAAGATAAAGATAAAGATAAAGATAAAGATAAAGATAAAGATAAAGATAAAGATAAAGATAAAGATAAAGATAAAGATAAAGATAAAGATAAAGATAAAGATAAAGATAAAGATAAAGATAAAGATAAAGATAAAGATAAAGATAAAGATAAAGATAAAGATAAAGATAAAGATAAAGATAAAGATAAAGATAAAGATAAAGATAAAGATAAAGATAAAGATAAAGATAAAGATAAAGATAAAGATAAAGATAAAGATAAAGATAAAGATAAAGATAAAGATAAAGATAAAGATAAAGATAAAGATAAAGATAAAGATAAAGATAAAGATAAAGATAAAGATAAAGATAAAGATAAAGATAAAGATAAAGATAAAGATAAAGATAAAGATAAAGATAAAGATAAAGATAAAGATAAAGATAAAGATAAAGATAAAGATAAAGATAAAGATAAAGATAAAGATAAAGATAAAGATAAAGATAAAGATAAAGATAAAGATAAAGATAAAGATAAAGATAAAGATAAAGATAAAGATAAAGATAAAGATAAAGATAAAGATAAAGATAAAGATAAAGATAAAGATAAAGATAAAGATAAAGATAAAGATAAAGATAAAGATAAAGATAAAGATAAAGATAAAGATAAAGATAAAGATAAAGATAAAGATAAAGATAAAGATAAAGATAAAGATAAAGATAAAGATAAAGATAAAGATAAAGATAAAGATAAAGATAAAGATAAAGATAAAGATAAAGATAAAGATAAAGATAAAGATAAAGATAAAGATAAAGATAAAGATAAAGATAAAGATAAAGATAAAGATAAAGATAAAGATAAAGATAAAGATAAAGATAAAGATAAAGATAAAGATAAAGATAAAGATAAAGATAAAGATAAAGATAAAGATAAAGATAAAGATAAAGATAAAGATAAAGATAAAGATAAAGATAAAGATAAAGATAAAGATAAAGATAAAGATAAAGATAAAGATAAAGATAAAGATAAAGATAAAGATAAAGATAAAGATAAAGATAAAGATAAAGATAAAGATAAAGATAAAGATAAAGATAAAGATAAAGATAAAGATAAAGATAAAGATAAAGATAAAGATAAAGATAAAGATAAAGATAAAGATAAAGATAAAGATAAAGATAAAGATAAAGATAAAGATAAAGATAAAGATAAAGATAAAGATAAAGATAAAGATAAAGATAAAGATAAAGATAAAGATAAAGATAAAGATAAAGATAAAGATAAAGATAAAGATAAAGATAAAGATAAAGATAAAGATAAAGATAAAGATAAAGATAAAGATAAAGATAAAGATAAAGATAAAGATAAAGATAAAGATAAAGATAAAGATAAAGATAAAGATAAAGATAAAGATAAAGATAAAGATAAAGATAAAGATAAAGATAAAGATAAAGATAAAGATAAAGATAAAGATAAAGATAAAGATAAAGATAAAGATAAAGATAAAGATAAAGATAAAGATAAAGATAAAGATAAAGATAAAGATAAAGATAAAGATAAAGATAAAGATAAAGATAAAGATAAAGATAAAGATAAAGATAAAGATAAAGATAAAGATAAAGATAAAGATAAAGATAAAGATAAAGATAAAGATAAAGATAAAGATAAAGATAAAGATAAAGATAAAGATAAAGATAAAGATAAAGATAAAGATAAAGATAAAGATAAAGATAAAGATAAAGATAAAGATAAAGATAAAGATAAAGATAAAGATAAAGATAAAGATAAAGATAAAGATAAAGATAAAGATAAAGATAAAGATAAAGATAAAGATAAAGATAAAGATAAAGATAAAGATAAAGATAAAGATAAAGATAAAGATAAAGATAAAGATAAAGATAAAGATAAAGATAAAGATAAAGATAAAGATAAAGATAAAGATAAAGATAAAGATAAAGATAAAGATAAAGATAAAGATAAAGATAAAGATAAAGATAAAGATAAAGATAAAGATAAAGATAAAGATAAAGATAAAGATAAAGATAAAGATAAAGATAAAGATAAAGATAAAGATAAAGATAAAGATAAAGATAAAGATAAAGATAAAGATAAAGATAAAGATAAAGATAAAGATAAAGATAAAGATAAAGATAAAGATAAAGATAAAGATAAAGATAAAGATAAAGATAAAGATAAAGATAAAGATAAAGATAAAGATAAAGATAAAGATAAAGATAAAGATAAAGATAAAGATAAAGATAAAGATAAAGATAAAGATAAAGATAAAGATAAAGATAAAGATAAAGATAAAGATAAAGATAAAGATAAAGATAAAGATAAAGATAAAGATAAAGATAAAGATAAAGATAAAGATAAAGATAAAGATAAAGATAAAGATAAAGATAAAGATAAAGATAAAGATAAAGATAAAGATAAAGATAAAGATAAAGATAAAGATAAAGATAAAGATAAAGATAAAGATAAAGATAAAGATAAAGATAAAGATAAAGATAAAGATAAAGATAAAGATAAAGATAAAGATAAAGATAAAGATAAAGATAAAGATAAAGAAAAGATAAAGATAAAGATAAAGATAAAGATAAAGATAAAGATAAAGATAAAGATAAAGATAAAGATAAAGATAAAGATAAAGATAAAGATAAAGATAAAGATAAAGATAAAGATAAAGATAAAGATAAAGATAAAGATAAAGATAAAGATAAAGATAAAGATAAAGATAAAGATAAAGATAAAGATAAAGATAAAGATAAAGATAAAGATAAAGATAAAGATAAAGATAAAGATAAAGATAAAGATAAAGATAAAGATAAAGATAAAGATAAAGATAAAGATAAAGATAAAGATAAAGATAAAGATAAAGATAAAGATAAAGATAAAGATAAAGATAAAGATAAAGATAAAGATAAAGATAAAGATAAAGATAAAGATAAAGATAAAGATAAAGATAAAGATAAAGATAAAGATAAAGATAAAGATAAAGATAAAGATAAAGATAAAGATAAAGATAAAGATAAAGATAAAGATAAAGATAAAGATAAAGATAAAGATAAAGATAAAGATAAAGATAAAGATAAAGATAAAGATAAAGATAAAGATAAAGATAAAGATAAAGATAAAGATAAAGATAAAGATAAAGATAAAGATAAAGATAAAGATAAAGATAAAGATAAAGATAAAGATAAAGATAAAGATAAAGATAAAGATAAAGATAAAGATAAAGATAAAGATAAAGATAAAGATAAAGATAAAGATAAAGATAAAGATAAAGATAAAGATAAAGATAAAGATAAAGATAAAGATAAAGATAAAGATAAAGATAAAGATAAAGATAAAGATAAAGATAAAGATAAAGATAAAGATAAAGATAAAGATAAAGATAAAGATAAAGATAAAGATAAAGATAAAGATAAAGATAAAGATAAAGATAAAGATAAAGATAAAGATAAAGATAAAGATAAAGATAAAGATAAAGATAAAGATAAAGATAAAGATAAAGATAAAGATAAAGATAAAGATAAAGATAAAGATAAAGATAAAGATAAAGATAAAGATAAAGATAAAGATAAAGATAAAGATAAAGATAAAGATAAAGATAAAGATAAAGATAAAGATAAAGATAAAGATAAAGATAAAGATAAAGATAAAGATAAAGATAAAGATAAAGATAAAGATAAAGATAAAGATAAAGATAAAGATAAAGATAAAGATAAAGATAAAGATAAAGATAAAGATAAAGATAAAGATAAAGATAAAGATAAAGATAAAGATAAAGATAAAGATAAAGATAAAGATAAAGATAAAGATAAAGATAAAGATAAAGATAAAGATAAAGATAAAGATAAAGATAAAGATAAAGATAAAGATAAAGATAAAGATAAAGATAAAGATAAAGATAAAGATAAAGATAAAGATAAAGATAAAGATAAAGATAAAGATAAAGATAAAGATAAAGATAAAGATAAAGATAAAGATAAAGATAAAGATAAAGATAAAGATAAAGATAAAGATAAAGATAAAGATAAAGATAAAGATAAAGATAAAGATAAAGATAAAGATAAAGATAAAGATAAAGATAAAGATAAAGATAAAGATAAAGATAAAGATAAAGATAAAGATAAAGATAAAGATAAAGATAAAGATAAAGATAAAGATAAAGATAAAGATAAAGATAAAGATAAAGATAAAGATAAAGATAAAGATAAAGATAAAGATAAAGATAAAGATAAAGATAAAGATAAAGATAAAGATAAAGATAAAGATAAAGATAAAGATAAAGATAAAGATAAAGATAAAGATAAAGATAAAGATAAAGATAAAGATAAAGATAAAGATAAAGATAAAGATAAAGATAAAGATAAAGATAAAGATAAAGATAAAGATAAAGATAAAGATAAAGATAAAGATAAAGATAAAGATAAAGATAAAGATAAAGATAAAGATAAAGATAAAGATAAAGATAAAGATAAAGATAAAGATAAAGATAAAGATAAAGATAAAGATAAAGATAAAGATAAAGATAAAGATAAAGATAAAGATAAAGATAAAGATAAAGATAAAGATAAAGATAAAGATAAAGATAAAGATAAAGATAAAGATAAAGATAAAGATAAAGATAAAGATAAAGATAAAGATAAAGATAAAGATAAAGATAAAGATAAAGATAAAGATAAAGATAAAGATAAAGATAAAGATAAAGATAAAGATAAAGATAAAGATAAAGATAAAGATAAAGATAAAGATAAAGATAAAGATAAAGATAAAGATAAAGATAAAGATAAAGATAAAGATAAAGATAAAGATAAAGATAAAGATAAAGATAAAGATAAAGATAAAGATAAAGATAAAGATAAAGATAAAGATAAAGATAAAGATAAAGATAAAGATAAAGATAAAGATAAAGATAAAGATAAAGATAAAGATAAAGATAAAGATAAAGATAAAGATAAAGATAAAGATAAAGATAAAGATAAAGATAAAGATAAAGATAAAGATAAAGATAAAGATAAAGATAAAGATAAAGATAAAGATAAAGATAAAGATAAAGATAAAGATAAAGATAAAGATAAAGATAAAGATAAAGATAAAGATAAAGATAAAGATAAAGATAAAGATAAAGATAAAGATAAAGATAAAGATAAAGATAAAGATAAAGATAAAGATAAAGATAAAGATAAAGATAAAGATAAAGATAAAGATAAAGATAAAGATAAAGATAAAGATAAAGATAAAGATAAAGATAAAGATAAAGATAAAGATAAAGATAAAGATAAAGATAAAGATAAAGATAAAGATAAAGATAAAGATAAAGATAAAGATAAAGATAAAGATAAAGATAAAGATAAAGATAAAGATAAAGATAAAGATAAAGATAAAGATAAAGATAAAGATAAAGATAAAGATAAAGATAAAGATAAAGATAAAGATAAAGATAAAGATAAAGATAAAGATAAAGATAAAGATAAAGATAAAGATAAAGATAAAGATAAAGATAAAGATAAAGATAAAGATAAAGATAAAGATAAAGATAAAGATAAAGATAAAGATAAAGATAAAGATAAAGATAAAGATAAAGATAAAGATAAAGATAAAGATAAAGATAAAGATAAAGATAAAGATAAAGATAAAGATAAAGATAAAGATAAAGATAAAGATAAAGATAAAGATAAAGATAAAGATAAAGATAAAGATAAAGATAAAGATAAAGATAAAGATAAAGATAAAGATAAAGATAAAGATAAAGATAAAGATAAAGATAAAGATAAAGATAAAGATAAAGATAAAGATAAAGATAAAGATAAAGATAAAGATAAAGATAAAGATAAAGATAAAGATAAAGATAAAGATAAAGATAAAGATAAAGATAAAGATAAAGATAAAGATAAAGATAAAGATAAAGATAAAGATAAAGATAAAGATAAAGATAAAGATAAAGATAAAGATAAAGATAAAGATAAAGATAAAGATAAAGATAAAGATAAAGATAAAGATAAAGATAAAGATAAAGATAAAGATAAAGATAAAGATAAAGATAAAGATAAAGATAAAGATAAAGATAAAGATAAAGATAAAGATAAAGATAAAGATAAAGATAAAGATAAAGATAAAGATAAAGATAAAGATAAAGATAAAGATAAAGATAAAGATAAAGATAAAGATAAAGATAAAGATAAAGATAAAGATAAAGATAAAGATAAAGATAAAGATAAAGATAAAGATAAAGATAAAGATAAAGATAAAGATAAAGATAAAGATAAAGATAAAGATAAAGATAAAGATAAAGATAAAGATAAAGATAAAGATAAAGATAAAGATAAAGATAAAGATAAAGATAAAGATAAAGATAAAGATAAAGATAAAGATAAAGATAAAGATAAAGATAAAGATAAAGATAAAGATAAAGATAAAGATAAAGATAAAGATAAAGATATAGAAACCGTTTATACTCACAACTGACGCATCTGATTTTGCGTTAGGTGCCGTGTTATCACAAGGAGAAATTGGAGAAGATAGACCAATATCTTTTTCCAGTCGCACAGTGGTTCAAAACCAAAAAAAAGTGGTAATAAGTCTGGAACTTCTAAACTATTGGTTGGATTGGAATAGTATATTCTAGGCGATTGTAATCAAGGATATAGGATTTCAAAATATTTATTTTTGAGATACCCTGTTGTAACACAGGGTGAGCTACAGGGTGCCAAAGTCGACCACCTCGAGGTGGAAAATGCTTTCAAAGCTTTTAACTTTTATAAATATGAAGTGCTTTTTACGTTTTTTAAATTTTTCCAATAACCATTAAATTATTAACAAAAAACTTGCTTATACTACCTAGTTATCGCTTACGGTTTAAAAAATATTTGATTTTAAAAATCAACATTTGAACTTTTCACCAAATTCTTTCTTGGTTTTTCGCAAAAAATATGTAGCGATAGCCAGTACTTTTTAAAAAAATACGCTGAAGTATTTTTTGAATTATTTCGAACCGTTTAGTGAGCAAAAAATCTTAAAGTTGACTTTTTGAATCAGGTTCTAAAAATTGTAATTTTTTGCCAAAAAAATACCCTTCATTCTTTCACTTTTTTCTCACAACCTTGGTAAAACATGTATATATTTTTCTACATATTTTAAAGGAATATACTTCAAGAATGGTTGTGAGTGAAATTTTTAATATTTTTGGACATGCACCCTACGTCCAGCATTGGACGAAATTGGGCAATTTAAAAAAAAAAACTAAGTTTTAAAAGTTAATACAAAAATATCCGATCGATTTCTTCAAATATTTCACCGCAGTATTAAAGCTCCAAATATTTTTATATATTTGCCGCAATAAAAATCACCGCCGTTACATAAACGTGGTCAGGAGGGCTTAAATGGTGAAAAAAGTCAAATTTTCATATGAATTTTTTTTGTTAACATAAAAAACATATTAAGATTAGTTATTTTTATATTTTGTTTATTGATTCAGAACGGCATTTAAATTATCTAAAATACTTCAAAAAATCATTTTGATAACGTTAATAGTTTTTGAGATATTTATATTCAAATTTCAGAAAAAAATATAGAAAAACTATGGTTTTCGTTTTTTTTGGTTTTTTTGGTAAAGTGTTCCCAAAATTTTTGAATTTTACTTATTATTATATATATTGTTAAAGAAGACACATTTATCTATTCAACGATATATAACATGTCTATCCAATATATTGCAACATGCTGAAATAATGACCCCAAACCACACTCCACAGGCAAAAATTTTGCTATTTCTCTATTTTGAAGCATATTCTTTTAAAATATGTAGAAAAATATATACATGTTTTACCAAGGTTGTGACAAAAAAGTGAAAGAATGAAGGGTATTTTTTGGCAAAAAATTGCAATTTTTAGAACCTGATTCAAAAAGTCAACTTTAAGATTTTGTGCTCACTAAACGGTTTGAAATAATTCAAAAAGTACCTCAGCGTATTTTTTTAAAAATTACTGGCCATCGCTACATCTATTTTAATAAAAATGTTATTTGCGAAAAACCAAGAAAGAATTTGGTGAAAAGTTCAAATGTTGATTTTTAAAATCAAATATTTTTTAAACCATAAGCGATAACTAGGTAGTATAAGCAAGTTTTTTGTTAATAATTTAATGGTTATTGGAAAAATTTAAAAAACGTAAAAATCACTTCATATTTATAAAAGTTAAAAGCTTTGAAAGCATTTTCCACCTCGAGGTGGTCGACTTTGGCACCCTGTAGCTCACCCTGTGTTAAAACAGGGTATCTCAAGAATAAATATTTTGAAAGCCTATATCCTTGACTACAATCGCCTAGAATATACTATTCCAATCCAACCAATAGTTTAGAAGTTCCAGACTTATTACCACTTTTTTTTGGTTTTGAACCACTGTGAGTCGCTCGCTTAACAAACACGAGAGAAACAAGTCAGTAATCGAAAAAGAATTACTCGGTATACACTGGGGTATATAATTCTTTAAACCTTACCTATTTGGTAGAAAATTTATTGTAGTAACTGACCATCGTCCACTTGTCGCGCTATTTACACATAAGAACCCAAGTTCCAAATTAACTAGGATTCAATTAGAATTATCTGATTACGATTTTCAGATAGTTTATGAAAAGGGAAAAAACAACACTAATGCAGATGCTCTATCTATCATACAATTAGATTCCGATAAATTGAAGACAATGATACATCAAAATAATGATGAAAATAAAATAAAATCGCTGGTGATAACAAGAAATATGAAGAAAACTGAAGAAATTAAAAGGAAAAATAAAGCTAAAAATGAAGAATATGACGACAAAATAACAAGGAGATATAAAGCTAAAAATGAAGTAATTGGTGATACAATTCTTACTGAGCCTGATCAACTCAAAATGTGCGATTCTACATACATAAATGATATAAAACTTTCATTAAAGCTGAAATTTATAATAGAAAAGTCGACTAGAGGATTCGAAATTGAGAACAATACTGCTCTAAATCAAACGGCCGTCAGATGTAGCGATAATCCCGATTATATACATATGTAATATGTTGGAGAAACTACCTTGCGTATTAAGCAGATTGAATTGTGTTATGTTCGCACTAGAAAAAAGTGACGAAATACTTAAAAGAATTAATATGGAAAAATGAAAGAAATAATAAACAAAAGTAAGGAAAAAGACGTCAGAATTCTACTTTATAGTAAACCTCTAAGAATAACTAAAGAAGAAAAACAAGAATTAATTAAATTGTATCAGACACAATATGTGATCTTTGCCAAAGGTTAAGACACACAATAGAACTAGTACATGTAACAGACACGTTAGCAGTGTGACCATATAAAATTTGTAATAGCAGTCCCAATGGAAACAAAAGAGGCCAAAAGTATAGCGGAAAACCTAACGGAAAACTTGATATTAAAATATGACATTTTTAAAAGTCTAAAATCTGATAGAGGTACAGAGTTTGTAAATGAACTAATGAAAGAAATATGCAATATGTTGAAAATCGAGCAAAATTTGTCCTTACCATATCATCATGAGACTTTGGGTACCATAGAGAGAAATCACAGAGTATTGAACGAATATTTTTTTCCGTTCGTAAGCAATGATAACTGGATAACATAACACTCGACCTAGATATAGTTATTCTCCATATGAGCTAATTTTTGGTAAATTACCTAGATTACCATGTGAACAAGTTATGAATAATGATAGGGTATACAACATAAAATGCTAGAAAACTCATAGAAATTACAAAAAAGAATAGAAGTTTAGAATCGTATAATAAAACTAATAGTATAGGTCTTGATATAGGAGATTTAGTTCTCGTAAAATTAGCAAGTAGAAAAAATATGAGAGACATTACAATGGTCCGTATGAAACTGAAAATATAGATAATTTAAATGTAACGTTAAGAATAAATGGAAAACCCAAAACTGTACACAAAAAATTAATAAAGATATACAACAAATAACAAAGACAATATTATTGTTCACATAGATTGTAGTAAACATAAAATTGTAATACGAAAATAAATTTTTTTTATTATAAACACAAAATTATATAACAATAGTATGTATAAAAAAGACTTAGTTACTAATTGTAATGTATTAAGAACTTTTTGATGTGTAAAAAAAAAATCTATTTCACAATACAATCACAAAAACAGTGTAACACGTTATAGGTGAGAGCTGACAGATAACGCTGTGTGACTTACGATTGTATTGGTGACAAAATTATGATATAACATTGTTTTTTATGCCACTTTTTTAAGGCGTCATCTATGTATCACTTATATATGTTTATATTGGGATATTTTTAACGTTTTACAGCAAAGGGTTGTTGAATTAGTTGAAACAGTTTTTGCTATAAGTGATGATGACGCTTTCTATTTGATTTTAAAAAATTACATAAAAAAATCTTTAATTACTAGATGTTTACACATCTTCCCTGTGATCGGACTCACATGATTTTTTTGTATAAAAATAATTATATCACTTAGTCACTACTTACAATATATTCATATATCAAAAAAAAATTTTTTAGTATCAAAATAAATACCACTAAGCACTACTTAAATGTATTCAGATTTCAAAGAAATTTTTTGTATAAGAACCACCGAACAGCAACCATTAATGTATAATGTAATATATGCATGACGTCACACACAATTTAAATATAAACAAGAAGAAGTATGCCATGCCTAGCTACTCACTTTACATTGTGGTAGATCATAAACAATTAAATACTTATGACAAGCAAACAGAAAAGAAGTAAGTGACTAAACATGTATGAATATCTCACGAATTTTATTTAATGATAACAAACTATTGCGCTATGCAATAAATAGGAGTAAGAGGTCACCAATGCAGAACATTGCAATGGAAATGGCTTTTGAAGTATTGAGTAATAGTCGATGATAAAGAAAGTTACTCAATGCCTGAAATATTTGAAAGAAAATGCTTTCTGAAATTGCTGGGATATCAATATATGTACATATATTTAAGATATAAATTTATGATATAGAAAACTGTAAAATAAACACAAAAAAACCATTGAGCGACTTTAAAATGTCACTCAATACTAGACTAGTTTTAAGAATCTCATGCTAGCTTTATAAGCAGAAAAAAATTAAATAAAGTAACGATTGTTAAATCAAACAAGCAACTAAAAGCGACGCTTAGAATTTTTATTTAATAGCGAATAACGCTCCTTTAGATGAGCGTATATTTCTTATAAATATACAGAAACATTTCAAGTGTCACAAACTAATAAATCTTTATTCGAGTTTCAGCCTACTTTAACACTCGTGTAATTATCTGTAGCTGTAGTTGTGAAAAGATGTAATAAGCAAAGTAAGCAAAGTATTTATTATTGGTTTATCTAGTTTTAAAAAATGTTTTGCTCATGTCTCCATATCATTTTTACCGAAATTTATGGATATTTCTAAAGTTTAAGATAATGTCAACCAGTGAGTAATGAAACTGTAAATTTTTTTTATCTATTCCAGACAATGGCAGCCACGAAACGAAACGCTGGTCTTACGTCTGCAGTACCACGAGCCACCTTGAACGATGAAGAATTGGTAAGTAAAGCCAGGAAGTCTGCTTGTTTATCGTTTATGG
This sequence comes from Cordilura impudica, assembly GCA_963682025.1. Classification (NCBI taxonomy): domain Eukaryota; kingdom Metazoa; phylum Arthropoda; class Insecta; order Diptera; family Scathophagidae; genus Cordilura; species Cordilura impudica. Next base: position 16,259 of record CAVMKG010000438.1, read on the forward strand.
TTTATGGTTTTATGCATTAATGCTATTCGATTTTGATAATTATTTACTATAATTTTAATTTAATTTTGATTTAGGTAAAAAATTTTGAAATTTTTTTTAAGTAAGCTGAATTATTTCTTTGAAAAATTAAATATTTAATCAAATTTATATTTATATGTGGTGTGTTATTAAATATTTTTTAAAGCAGTATATTTTATATACCCGTCTAGAGCCGTCCTTTTAATTTAAATAAAAATACTTCAAAATTATTATATATATAGATAATATACGAAATGTAACCCGGTGAGCTTTGCTAACCACCTAAGATGCTTAATATTGACCAAAAAATGGCAACAATGAGTCGTCCCTCGAGCTGTGCAATCAACTGAATTCCTTGAGAACAGCTGAGTTTTAACCTAACAACATACAAATGAAATAAAACAAACTACAAGAAATATTTATCCCTTCACGCCAAAAATACTGAACCAAATCACATAAAATTTGGCACACAGATAGTGCTTTCTCTAGAAGGAGCTATAGGCTATACCAGATTTTGACGGGATGGCACGACGCCTTTTATGCCACTTTGTGTAACATTATCAAACCTATTTTACCGCAACCACACCTAAACTAATGAACCGATTACATGAAAATTTCGCACATAGGTTCCGCCTTTCAATAGAATACTGTGCCATACAACGTCTTGATTGGATGTTACACCCACATATAATACATTTTTTGATATCCATTTTTTTGCAAAGGTATAATTTTGCTCTCACTACTAATATTATAATGGATATTGCTTGCACACAGGCATTTTACCATTTAAGTCGTTGGCAACCAGAGATTACTTGGTGTCTTGGTGTATTTTTTTGCCATATCTACTTTCGATTTGTTTGCCATATTCAACATATAGAACTTACATCATCAACTCGAAACATTGTGTTTTACATATTTGAAACCCATTAATAGCCGGGACCTAGCCAAGGAAAAGACCGTGTTATGTTATGGGAGCTTTTTTGAATTTTAATTGGTATGTGTGCGTTATCGAAACATTTGGAACTCTGGCAGGATTACAGGAATGATTTGTCTGTAGACATTCTTCGTAGAAGACAAGTTATTAATTCTGATGCTACATTTGACGATGAGGACATATCGATATCGATAGTGGAGAAAGAAATAGGCCAGTTTGGTATTCCGCAGTCAGTGAGAATACAAAAAGTGGCCGATGAGTTTTGAATGCAGAAATCGCGGAAAAGATGACTAGATTATTGTCAGAACAAAAAATTGTTTTTGAAAAAATAAAAAACGCAGATCAATAGAGATGATGGAGCTCTTTTTTTCTTGAATGTTCCTGGTGGCAAGGAAAACAATACTACTATATCTTTAATTAGCATACATGCGTTAGATTCCAACATCGCAATTGCAGTAGCTTCCTCAGGGGTTGCGGCCACTCTTCGAAGCGGTAGTAGAACTGCACACTCTGCTCTTAAATTACCCCAGAGCGAGACCACCACTTTCAACATTCGTGAAATAGCAGTTTTAGATTTTCCCTACGAATATGCAAATTACTGGAATGGGACGAGTGCACCATGTCTAACAATTTTTTTTTAGATATTCTGTATTACAGAAATTGTATCTCCTATTTTTCAAATAAAGTTCTGCAGCTTGTTAGGCTCTTCATTTGCTTTGTGATAGCGAACATTTCTGTTTTTCTGATTTTTAAATTTATTATTCAGATATTAGCTGTTAGCAACAGTAGAGAATTTCCGCTTAAAAAATAAATAAAAATTTTAAATTTTGTATTATAATATAATATAATATAATATAATATAATATAATATAATATAATATAATATAATATAATATAATATAATATAATATAATATAATATAATATAATATAATATAATATAATATAATATAATATAATATAATATAATATAATATAATATAATATAATATAATATAATATAATATAATATAATATAATATAATATAATATAATATAATATAATATAATATAATATAATATAATATAATATAATATAATATAATATAATATAATATAATATAATATAATATAATATAATATAATATAATATAATACAATATATCTTAATATATAAAAATGATTGTGCGTATGTACGTCTGACCATCACGGCTGAACCACTGAAGCTATCCACTTTATATTAACACCATGTGTACGTGTTATGCTCCGGATGGTTTTTTTTTTTTGTGTTAGACCCCCGTAACCCCTCTGCGAGGGCGTGGTAAAAGAGGGGTGGTGGTCGAAAAATTTTCAAATATAGTCAATATGCGTGTCGTTTTTATATTTTTCGCGGTCGCTAATTCGAACGGTCATAATACCAGGTTGATAGAACCACTGGAAATGAGCGGGGCGAGTGGGCGGAAGTAAAAAATTTAGAATAATGCCTGTATTGGTGTAATTTTAATACTGCCTAAGGTATGCTTGAGTTTTTGACATTTTTACTTTCCGAAAATTCCAACTGGGCGGGGTAAAAAGGCGGGGCAAAATCTCCTCCTTGAAGTCCAGGCCATATGGTTAAACCAAATACTTGAAATTTTGAATAGAGATAGCTTAAGGTATGCTCAAACTTTTAACATTTTTACTTTCCGGAAATTCGAATAAGGGACTGAATAAGAGAAGTGATGGGGCAAATATTCCTGGCCATATGGATTAAGCTAGAGAATTGCAATTTGGTTCATACGTACTTTAAGGTATAGTACAACTCTTGACATTTTTACTTTACGGAAATTGGATAAATTAAAATTAATTTTCAATCAATTTATCTATATTTCATAAAAAAATATCAATTTTAAATTTCATAAAAATATTAATTGTCAAATTTCAATCAATTTCAAATTTCATTTTAATATTTATTATCATAAAATACAAATATTTTCAAAAAATGCCTTCACGACCGCGTTCAAATATTGGTCGTAGTGATCGAAGAAATCGCAATAGGCAACAATTAAGAATGAATTTAACATCACAACAACAACAAGCGGCAAGAGAGGATACACGGTTGCGCATTGCAACCACCCGATCATTTGAAAGTGACGCACGCAGAATTGAACGACTTTCACAAATGAGAATTACTAGACAAACATCACGCAATCGAGTTACGGATTCAAACAGAAGTCCGGTGCAATTGAATAATCGAGTACGCATGCAAGCAACAAGAGCTCTAACACTATCATCCTTCAATCGCATTGCATTCGAATATGATCCAAACATCGAATATTCCGCACATTCGAAAATATCTATTGGTGACATGGATAAAGAATGCACTCATTGTCATGCTCTCAAATTCAAAAACGAAACCCCGGGGATGTGCTGTTGTTCAGGCAAAGTGGTTTTACCAACATTGAACCAGCCACAAGAGCCTTTGAAAACACTAATGGATGGCAACACCGCAGAGTCCAAATTATTTTTGAAAAAAAATAAGGAAATTTAATAATTGTTTCCAAATGACTTCCTTTACCGCCAATATCATTACTAATACAGATGGACAAGGACGCACATTTAATTCAACATTCAAGATACAGGGCCAGATCTATCACAAATTTGGATCTTTACTTCCTCTACCCACGGAAACACCAAAATTTCTTCAAATTTACTTTGTGGGTGATGAAGAAGACCAGTCCAACATCCGGTGCGAGTACAACCACATTCAAGCAATACAGGAACGTTCTATCGTTGCCGATTTACAAACTTTTTTGACAGAAAATAATAACCTCATCCGATTGTTTAAGCATTTTACCAATCAATTACAAAACGATAATTATATGATCGTTATTAAAGCCGATAAAGTGCCTTTCGGCGAACATGCGAGACGTTTCAATGCTCCAACAGTGAATGAAGTAGGAATAGTAATGGTTGGCGATACATTCGAACGACGTGACATACGCATCATGCGTCGCAACAACACCACCCAAGTAATTGCAGATACACACCGTTCTTATGACGCACTACAGTATCCTTTAATTTTTTGGGAGGGCGAGGATGGCTACCATATTAACATTAAACAACGAAATCCTGCAACAGGTTAACATTACAATTTGAGATTATTATTCACTATATATTTCTTTTTACTTTAGGTGAGGAAACAAATAAAAAAGTTAGCGCTATGAATTTTTATGCACACAGGCTTATGATACGGGCCAATGTAGACAATCACATATTAAAATGCAAGCATTTATATCACCAATTTGTTGTCGATATGTTCGCTAAAATCGAAAGTGAACGTCTCCGATATATTCGATTCAACCAGACAAAGCTAAGAACCGAAGAATACATCCATTTGCGCGATGCCATAAACAATAATACGGATGGCAATATTAACCCTAATGAAATTGGTCAGATGTGCATCCTACCATCGTCATACACTGGGAGTCCCAGGCATATGCAGCAATATATTCAAGATGCAATGGCCTATGTACGTGCATACGGAAGACCTGATTTATTCATTACATTTACATGTAACCCGCAGTGGGACGAAATCAAAAAATATTTATGCCTGGCCAATCTGCTAATGATCGACATGACATTACGGCACGTATTTTCAAACAAAAACTAATATCTTTACTGGATTTAATAGTAAAACATCACATATTTGGAGAAACGCGATGCTATATGTATTCAATTGAATGGCAAAAGCGTGGATTGCCACATGCCCATATTTTAATATGTTGATAACCAAAATTAGACCAGAAGAAATCGATCAGATTATATCTGCAGAAATCCCAGATGAAGCAGCTGATCCACAATTGTTCCAGATTATAACGACAAATATGATACATGGTCCATGTGGTGCCATTAACCTCAATTCACCATGTATGGTTAATGGTAAATGCTCTAAACGCTTTCCTAAGGACTTATTGTCGGATACTATTACAGGAATTGATGGATATCCTCTATATCGTCGCCGATCTACTGTAAATGGTGGCCATTCCTTTGTAATAAACTCAAACAGTAACCATAACGGCATTGAAATAGATCCTCTTCTATCGAAAACTTACAAAGCACATTTAAATGTAGAATTCTGCAGCTCTGTTAAATCTATAAAATACATTTGTAAATATGTTCACAAAGGTAGCGACATGGCCATTTTTGCCGTCCAAAATATTAATGAAAATGATGAAGTTGCGCGTTACCAAATGGGCAGGTATATAAGCAGTAATGAGGCAGTCTGGCGAATCTTATCCTTTCCTATTCATGAAAGACATCCAGCTGTCATACATTTGGCAATCCATCTTGAAAATGGCCAACGTGTTTACTTCACAGAAGAAAATGCACTCAGTCGAGCTGAAACACCACCAAAGACAACATTAACGGAATTTTTTAAATTATGCCAACAACAAAACGAGTTTGGGCGTTTCGCAAAAACCATACATTATGCAAACGTACCAACTTATTTTACATGGAATAAATCAAAAAAAACATGGGATCCCCGCAAACAAGGTAAACCCCTCACCGAATATCCAGGAATTTTTTTTACGAATACATTAGGCAGGCTATACACTGTAAATCCAAGACAACGTGAGTGCTTCTACTTACGACTGTTATTAATTAATGTTCCAGGAGCAACATCTTTTACATATTTAAAAACAGTCAATGGTCACACATATGCAACAAATCATGATGCATGTGTGGCATTACAATTATTAGAAGGAGATTCACATTGGGATTCGACTCTTACTGATGCTGTTCTCGGTTCTACTCCTCATCAAATTCGTGCTTTATTTGCAATTATATTGACCACATGCTTTCCAATTAACCCAAACGAATTATGGGAGAAATTTAAAGACACTATGAGTGAGGATATTTTACATGCACAACGTACAATTCGCGGAAATGTTTCTTTAAATTATATACCTGCTATTTATAATGAAGCACTAATAAAATTGGAAGACTTATGCCTTACTATTTCAAATGAACCACTCATAACATTAGGATTACCATCACCCAATCGTCCTGCAAGTGATTTTTTCAATCGAGAATTACAACGAGAACAATCATATATTATTGATGATTTGAATGAGTACATTCAAAGACATGAACCACAATTATTGGCAGAACAAAAAAAATTTTTGATTCCGTAATGCTTTCAGTCACTGCAAAAGAAGGCGGATTCTTCTTTTTGGATGCTCCAGCTGGCACTGGCAAAACGTTTTTGATTTCCCTCATCTTAGCTAAAATACGTTCTCAAGGTGAGATTGCTTTGGCCATCGCTTCATCAGGTATTGCTGCTACCTTATTGGATGGTGGAAGAACAGCTCATTCCGCACTTAAATTGCCGTTAAATATACAGACAAATGAAAATGCAGTTTGCAATATTAAACCGCATTCCGGAATGGCTAATGTGCTTAAAAGATGCGAAATTATAATCTGGGATGAATGTACAATGGCACATAAACATTCATTACAGGCTTTAGATCGTACTTTGAAAGATTTAAAAGGCAACGAAAGACTCTTTGGCGGTACTCTAATTTTGTTATCAGGAGATTTTCGACAAACACTTCCTGTTATTCCCCGTTCCACCTATGTTGATGAAATAAATGCCTGTTTTAAAGCTTCATCGCTGTGGAGCAGTGTTCAGAAATTGAAGTTAACTACAAATATCCGCGTCCGACTTCAAAATGATGCATCTGCTGCGCTATTCTCAAAGGAATTGCTTGATATTGGAGAAGGTAAAATCAATGTAAGTCCAGTGACCCACACTATCAAGTTACCAGATAATTTTTGCACCATTGTGCCATCTAAAGCCGCATTAATTCAAAATGTGTTTCCAAATATTGCAGATAATATCAGTAATCATCGATGGTTGAGCGAAAGGGCAATTTTAGCAGCAAAAAATATTGATGCCGATAACATAAATATTTATATTCAAAACATGTTGGAATCTCCGTCATTTTCATTCAAGTCAATTGATACTGTAGTAGAAGAAGATGAAGCAGTGAATTTTCCAACTGAGTTTTTAAATTCCCTTGATTTGCCAGGTCTTCCACCACATCATTTAATTTTGAAAGTTGGTTCACCAATCATGCTGCTAAGAAATCTAAATGCACCAAAATTATGTAACGGAACTCGATTGGTTGTCAAGAAAATATTGGGTAACATTATTGAATCGACAATTATCAATGGAAAGTTCAAAGGAGAGCATGTTTTATTGCCAAGAATCCCGATGATTCCAACGGATTCTCCAATTTCATTTAAACGCCTGCAATTCCCCATTCGTCTGGCATATGCAATGACCATCAACAAATCTCAAGGCCAGTCGATGCAAATCTGCGGTTTGGATTTGGGAAATTCATGTTTCGCTCATGGTCAACTATATGTAGGCTGTTCTAGAGTTGGTAAGCCAAATGATTTGTTCGTATTCGCCGAAAACGGGGAAACCAAAAATATTGTTCACACGTTGGCTTTAGAATAAATTATCAATTACTACGATCAGATACAGATTGTAATATGTTTAAAAAATTGTATTTATTAAAGCGAAAATTTAATTCGCATTTAAAATGAAATAATTAATAGTATTTCATTTTTATTAAATAACTTCTTACTGAAATAAAAATATACTTCTAAAATAATCTTGATATTAAATAATTTTTTTAGGCTAAACAACGTTTGCCGGGTCAGCTAGTAATATAATATAATATAATATAATATAATATAATATAATATAATATAATATAATATAATATAATATAATATAATATAATATATAATATAATATAATACAATATATAATAAAATATAATATAATATAATATAATATAATAATATAATATAATATAATATAATATAATATAATATAATATAATATAATATAATATAATATAATATAATATAATATAATATAATATAATATAATATAATATAATATAATATAATATAATATAATATAATATAATATATATAATATAATATAATATAATATAATATAATATAATATAATATAATATAATATAATATAATATAATATAATATAATATAATATAATATAATATAATATAATATAATATAATATAATATAATATAATATAATATAATATAATATAATATAATATAATATAATATAATATAATATAATATAATATAATATAATATAATATAATATAATATAATATAATATAATATAATATAATATAATATAATATAATATAATATAATATAATATAATATAATATAATATAATATAATATAATATAATATAATATAATATAATATAATATAATATAATATAATATAATATAATATAATATAATATAATATAATATAATATAATATAATATAATATAATATAATATAATATAATATAATATAATATAATATAATATAATATAATATAATATAATATAATATAATATAATATAATATAATATAATATAATATAATATAATATAATATAATATAATATAATATAATATAATATAATATAATATAATATAATAATATAATATAATATAATATAATATAATATAATATAATATAATATAATATAATATAATATAATATAATATAATATAATATAATATAATATAATATAATATAATATAATATAATATAATATAATATAATATAATATAATAATATAATATAATATAATATAATATAATATAATATAATATTAATATATAT
>CAVMKG010000439.1:0-2500 GCA_963682025.1 Cordilura impudica
TTTTAATTTTTAATTTTTAATTTTTTAATTTTTAATTTTTAATTTTCAATTTTTATTTTTTGATATTTATATTTTACTTTTTAATTTTTAATTTAATTTTTTAAATTTTAATTTTTAATTTTTAATTTTCAATTTTCAATTTTTAACTTTTAATTTTTAATTTTTAATTTTTAATTTGTAATTTTTAATTTTTAATTTTTAATTTTTAATTTTAATTTTAATTTTTAATTTTTAATTTTTAATTTTTAATTTTTATTTTTCAATTTTTAACTTTTAATTTTTAATTTTTTAATTTTTAATTTGTAATTTTTAATTTTTAATTTTAATTTTTAATTTTTAATTTTTAATTTTTAAATTTTAATTTTTAATTTTTAATTTTTAATTTTTATTTTTAATTTTTATTTTTTAATATTTAATTTTTAATTTTAAATTTTTTATTTTTAATTATTAATTTTTAATTTTTAATTTTTAATTTTTAATTTTTAATTTTTAATCTTTAATTTTTAATTTTAAATTTTTAATTTTTAATTTTTAATTTTTAATTTTTAATTTTTAATTTTTTATTTTTTAATTTTTAATTTTTAAATTTTAAATTTTAATTTTTAATTTTTAATTTTTTATTTTTAATTTTTAATTTTTAATTTTTAATTTTTAATTTTTAATTTTTAATTTTTAATTTTTAATTTTTAATTTTTAATTTTTAGTTTTTAATTTTTAATTTTTAATTTTTAATTTTTTATTTTTAATTTTTAATTTTTAATTTTTAATTTTTAACTTTTAATTTTTAGTTTTTAATTTTTAATTTTTAATTTTTAATTTTTAATTTGTAATTTTTAATTTTTAATTTTAATTTTTATTTTTTAATTTTTAATTTTTAAATTTTAATTTTTAATTTTTAATTTTTTTTTTAATTTTTAATTTTTAATTTTTAATTTTTAAATTTTAATTTTTAATTTTTAATTTTTAATTTTTAATTTTTAATTTTTAATTTTTATTTTTAATTTTTAATTTTTAATTTTAAATTTTTAATTTTTAATATTTAATTTTTAATTTTAAATTTTTTATTTTTATTTATTAATTTTTAATTTTTAATTTTTAATTTTTAATTTTTAATTTTTAATTTTTAATTTTTAATTTTTAATTTTTAATTTTTAATTTTTAATTTTTAATTTTTAATTTTTAATTTTTAATTTTTAATTTTTAATTTTTAATGTTTAATTTTTAAATTTTTAATTTTTAATTTTTAATTTTTAATTTTTAATTTTTAAATTTTAATTTTTAATTTTTAATTTCTAATTTTTATTTTTTGATTTTTATATTTTACCTTTTAATTTTTAATTTAATTTTTTAAATTTTAATTTTTAATTTATAATTTTTAATTTTTAATTTATTATTTTTAATTTTAAATTTTAAATTTTTAATTTTTTTTTTTTTTTTTAATTTTTAATTTTTATTTTTAATTTTTAATTTTTAATTTTTTTATTTTTAATTTTTAATTTTTAATTTTTAATTTTTAATTTTTAATTTTTAATTTTTAATTTTTAATTTTTAATTTTTAATTTTTAATTTTTAATTTTTAATTTTTAATTTTTAATTTTTAATTTTTAATTTTTAATTTTTAATTTTTAATTTTTAATTTTTAATTTTTAATTTTTAATTTTTAATTTTTAATTTTTAATTGTTAATTGTTAATTTTTAATTTTTAATTTTTATTTTTTGATTTTTATATTTTACTTTTTAATTTTTAATTTAATTTTTTAAATTTTAATTTTTAATTTTTTATTTTTAATTTTTAATTTTTAATTTTTAATTTTTAATTTTTAATTTTTAATTTTTAATTTTTAATTTTTAATTTTTAATTTTTAACTATTAATTTTTAGTTTTTAATTTTTAATTTTTAATTTTTAATTTTTAATTTTTAATTTTTAATTTTTAATTTTTAATTTTTAATTTTTAATTTTTAATTTTTAATTTTTAATTTTTAATTTGTAATTTGTAATTTTTAATTTTTAATTTTTAATTTTAATTTTTATTTTTTAATTTTTAATTTTTAAATTTTAATTTTTAATTTTTAATTTTTAATTTTTAATTTTTTTTTTAATTTTTAATTTTTAATATTTAAGTTTTAATTTTTAAATTTTAATTTTTAATTTTTAATTTTTAATTTTTAATTTTTAATTTTTATTTTTAATTTTTAATTTTTAATTTTTAATTTTTAATTTTTAATTTTTAATTTTTAATTTTTAATTTTTAATTTTTAATTTTTATTTTTTAATTTTTAATATTTAATTTTTAATTTTAAATTTTTTATTTTTAATTATTAATTTTTAATTTTTATTTTTAATTTTTAATTTTTAATTTTTAATTTTTAATTTTTAATTTTTAATTTTTAATTTTTAATTTTTAATTTTTAATTTTTAATTTTTAATTTTTAATTTTTAATTTTTAATTATTAATTTTTAATTTTTAATGTTAAATTTTTAATTTTTAATTTTTAATT
>CAVMKG010000439.1:10000-16046 GCA_963682025.1 Cordilura impudica
TTTTAATTTTTAATTTTTAATTTTATTATTTTTCATTTTTAATTTTTAATTTTTAATTTTTAATTTTAATTTTTAATTTTTAATTTTTAATTTTTAATTTTTAATTTTAAATTTTTAATTTTTAATTTTTAATTTTTAATTTTTAATTTTTAATTTTTATTTTTATTTTTAATTTTTAATTGTTAATTGTTAATTGTTAATTTTTAATTTTTAATTTTTAATTTTTAATTTTTAATTTAATTTTTTAAATTTTAATTTTTTATTTTTAATTTTTAATTTTTAATTTTTAATTTTTAATTTTTAATTTTTAATTTTTAATTTTTAGTTTTTAATTTTTAATTTTAAATTTTTAATTTTTAACTTTTAATTTAAAATTTTTAATTTTTAATTTTTAATTTTTAATTTGTAATTTTTTATATTTAATTTTTAATTTTTAATTTTTAATTTTAAATTTTTAATTTTTAATTTTTTTTTTAATTTTTAATTTTTAATATTTAATTTTTAATTTTAATTTTTAGTTTTTAATTTTTAATAATTAATTTTTAATTTTAAATTTTTTATTTTTAATTATTAATTATTAATTTTTAATTTTTAATCTTTAATTTTTAATTTTTAATTTTTAATTTTTATTTTTTGATTTTTATATTTTACTTTTTAATTTTTAATTTAATTTTTTAAATTTTAATTTTTAATTTTTAATTTTTAATTTTTAATGTTTAATTTTTAATTTTTAATTTTTAATTTTTAATTTTTAATTTTTAATTTTTAATTTTTAATTTTTAATATTTAATTTTTAATTTTTAATTTTTAATTTTTAAGTTTTAATTTTTAATTTTTAATTTTTAATTTTTAATTTTTAATTATTAATTTTTAATTTTTAATTTTTTATTTTTTATTTTAAATTTTTAATTTTTAATTTTTAATTTTTAATTTTTAATTTTTAATTTTTAATTTTTAGTTTTTAATTTTTAATATTTAATTTTTAATTTTTATTTTTAGTTTTTAATTTTTAATTTTTAATTTTTAATTTTTAATTTTTAATTTTTAATTTTCAATTTTTAATCTTTAATTTTTTAATTTTCAATTTTTAATTTTCAATTTTTAACTTTTAATTTTTAATTTTTAATTTTTAGTTTTTAATTGTTAATTGTTAATTTTAAATTTTTAATTTTTATTTTTTGATTTTTATATTTTACTTTTTAATTTTTAATTTTAAATTTTTAATTTAATTTTTTAAATTTTAATTTTTAATTTTTTATTTTAAATTTTTAATTTTAACTTTTAATTTTTAATTTTTAATTTTTAATTTGTAATTTTTAATTTTTAATTTTTAATATTTAATTTTTAATTTTAAATTTTTTATTTTTAATTATTAATTTTTAATTTTTAATTTTTAATTTTTAATTTGTAATTTGTAATTTGTAATTTTTAATTTTTAATTTTTAATTTTTAATTTTTAATTTTTAATTTAATTTTTTAAATTTTAATTTTTAATTTTTATTTTATAATTTTTAATTTTTAATTTTTAATTTTTAATTTTTAATTTTTAATTTTTAATTTTTTATTTTTAATTTTAAATTTTTAATTTTTAATTTTTAATTTTTTTTTTAATTTTTAATTTTTAATTTTTATTTTTAATTTTTAATTTTAAATTTTTTATTTTTAATTATTAATTTTTAATTTTTAATTTTTAATTTTTAATTTTTAATTTTTAATTTTTAATTTTTAATTTTTAATTTTTAATTTTTAATTTTTAATTTTTAATTTTTAATTTTTAATTTTTAATTTTTAATTTTTAATTTTAAATTTTTAATTTTTAATTTTTAATTTTTAATTTTCAATTTTTAATTTTTAATTTTTAATTTTTAATTTTTAATTTTTAATTTTTATTTTTTAAATTTTAATTTTTAATTTTTAATTTTTAATTTTTATTTTTTGATTTTTATATTTTACTTTTTAATTTTTAATTTAATTTTTTAAATTTTAATTTTTAATTTTTTATTTTTTAATTTTAAATTTTTAATTTTTAATTTTTAATTTTTAATTTTTAATTTTTAATTTTTAATTTTTAATTTTTAATTTTTAATTTTTAATTTTTAATTTTTAATTTTTAATTTTTAATTTTTAATTTTTAATTTTTAATTTTTAATTTTTGATTTTTAATTTTTAATTTTTAATTTTTAATTTTTAATTTTTAATTTTTAGTTTTTAATTTTTAATTTTTAATTTTTAATTTTTAATTTTTAATTTATAATTTTTAATTTTTTATTTTAATTTTTAATTTTTAATTGTTAATTTTTAATTTTTAATTTAATTTTTTAAACTTTAATTTTTAATTTTTTATTTTTAATTTTTAATTTTTAATTTTTAATTTTTAATTTTTAATTTTTAATTTTTAATTTTTAATTTTTAATTTTTAATTTTTAATTTTTAATTTTTAATTTTTAATTTTTAATTTTAATTTTTAATTTTTAATTTTAATTTTTAATTTTTAATTTTTAATTTTTAATTTTTAATTTTTAATTTTTAATTTTAATTTTTAATTTTTAATTTTTAATTTTTAATTGTAAATTTTTAATTTTAATTTTTAATTTTTACTTTTTAATTTTTAATTTAATTTTTTATAATTTTAATTTTTTAATTTTTATTTTTAATTTTTAATTTTTAATTTTTAATTTTTAATTTTTAATTTTTAATTTTTAATTTTTAATTTTTAATTTTTAATTTTTAATTTTTAATTTTTAATTTTTAATTTTTAATTTTTAATTTTAATTTTTAATTTTTAATTTTTAATTTTTAATTTTAATTTTTAATTTTTAATTTTAATTTTTAATTTTTAATTTTTAATTTTTAATTTTTAATTTTTAATTTTTAATTTTTAATTTTTAATTTTTAATTTTTAATTTTTAATTTTTAATTTTTAATTTTTAATTTTTAATTTTTAATTTTTAATTTTTAATTTTTAATTTTTAATTTTTAATTTTTAATTTTTAATTTTTAATTTTTAATTTTTAATTTTTAATTTTTAATTTTTAATTTTTAATTTTTAATTTTTAATTTTTAATTTTTAATTTTTAATTTTTAATTTTTAATTTTTAATTTTTAATTTTTAATTTTTAATTTTTAATTTTTAATTTTTAATTTTTAATTTTTAATTTTTAATTTTTAATTTTTAATTTTTAATTTTTAATTTTTAATTTTTAATTTTTAATTTTTATTTTTAATTTTTAATTTTTAATTTTTAATTTTTAATTTTTAATTTTTAATTTTTAATTTTTAATTTTTAATTTTTAATTTTTAATTTTTAATTTTTAATTTTTAATTTTTAATTTTTAATTTTTAATTTTTAATTTTTAATTTTTAATTTTTAATTTTTAATTTTTAATTTTTGATTTTTAATTTTTAATTTTTAATTTTTAATTTTTAATTTTTAATTTTTAATTTTTAATTTTTAATTTTTAATATTTAATTTTTAAGTTTTAATTTTTAATTTTTAATTTTTAATTTTTAATTTTTAATTTTAAATTTTAAATTTTTAATTTTTAATTTTTAATTTGTAATTTTTAATTTTTAATTTTTAATTTTAAATTTTTAATTTTTAATTTTTTAAATTTTAAATTTTAAATTTTAATTTTTAATTTTTTTTTTAATTTTTAATTTTTAATTTTTATTTTTAATTTTTAATTTTTAATATTTAATTTTTAATTTTAAATTTTTTATTTTTAATTATTAATTTTTAATTTTTAATCTTTAATTTTTAATTTTTAATTTTTAATTGCTAATTTTTAATTTTTAATTTTTAATTTTTAATTTTTAATTTTTATTTTTTGATTTTTATATTTTACTTTTTAATTTTTAATTTAATTTTTTAAATTTTAATTTTTAATTTTTAATGTTTAATTTTTAATTTTTAATTTTTAATTTTTAATTTTTAATTTTTAATTTTTAATTTTTAATTTTTAATTTTTAATTTTTAATTTTTAATTTTTAATTTTTAATTTTTAATTTTTAATTTTTAATTTTTAATTTTTAATTTTTAATTTTTAATTTTTAATTTTTAATTTTTAATTTTTAATTTTTAATTTTTAATTTTTAATTTTTAATTTTTAATTTTTAATTTTTAATTTTTAATTTTTAATTTTTAATTTTTAATTTTTAATTTTTAATTTTTAATTTTTAATTTTTAATATTTAATTTTTAATTTTTAATTTTTAATTTTTAATTTTTAATTTTTAATTTTTAATTTTTAATTTTTAATTTTTAATTTTTAATTTTTAATTTTTAATTTTTAATTTTTAATTTTTAATATTTAATTTTTAATTTTTAATTTTTAATTTTTAAGTTTTAATTTTTAATTTTTAATTTTTAATTTTTAATTTTTAATTATTAATTTTTAATTTTTAATTTTTAATTTTTTATTTTTTATTTTTAATTTTTAATTTTTAATTTTTAATTTTTAATTTTTGATTTTTAGTTTTTAATTTTTAATATTTAATTTTTAATTTTTAATTTTTAATTTTTATTTTTAGTTTTTAATTTTTAATTTTTAATTTTTAATTTTTAATTTTTAATTTTCAATTTTTAATCTTTAATTTTTTAATTTTCAATTTTTAATTTTCAATTTTTAACTTTTAATTTTTAATTTTTAATTTTAGTTTTTAATTGTTAATTGTTAATTTTAAATTTTTAATTTTTATTTTTTGATTTTTATATTTTACTTTTTAATTTTTAATTTTAAATTTTTAATTTAATTTTTCAAATTTTAATTTTTAATTTTTATTTTAAATTTTAATTTTAACTTTTAATTTTTAATTTTTAATTTGTAATTTTTAATTTTTAATTTTTAATATTTAATTTTTAATTTTAAATTTTTTATTTTTAATTTATTAATTTTTAATTTTTAATTTTTAATTTGTAATTTGTAATTTTTAATTTTTAATTTTTAATTTTTAATTTTTAATTTTTAATTTAATTTTTTAAATTTTAATTTTTAATTTTTATTTTATAATTTTTAATTTTTAATTTTTAATTTTTAATTTTTAATTTTTAATTTTTAATTTTTAATTTTTTATTTTTAATTTTAAATTTTTAATTTTTAATTTTTAATTTTTTTTAATTTTTAATTTTTAATTTTTATTTTTAATTTTTAATTTAAAATTTTTTATTTTTAATTATTAATTTTTAATTTTTAATTTTTAATTTTTAATTTTTAATTTTTAATTTTTAATTTTTAATTTTTCATTTTTAATTTTTAATTTTTAATTTTTAATTTTTAATTTTTAATTTTTAATTTTTAATTTTAAATTTTTAATTTTTAATTTTTAATTTTTAATTTTCAATTTTTAATTTTTAATTTTTAATTTTTAATTTTTAATTTTTAATTTTTAATTTTTATTTTTTAAATTTTAATTTTTAATTTTTAATTTTTAATTTTTATTTTTTGATTTTTATATTTTACTTTTTAATTTTTAATTTAATTTTTTAAATTTTAATTTTTAATTTTTTATTTTATAATTTTAAATTTTTAATTTTTAATTTTTAATTTTTAATTTTTAATTTTTAATTTTTAATTTTTAATTTTTAATTTTTAATTTTTAATTTTTAATTTTTAATTTTTGATTTTTAATTTTTAATTTTTAATTTTTAATTTTTAATTTTTAATTTTTAATTTTTAATTTTTAATTTTTAGTTTTTAATTTTTAATTTTTAATTTTAATTTTTAATTTTTAATTTTTAATTTTTAATTTATAATTTTAATTTTTTTATTTTAATTTTTAATTTTTAATTGTTAATTTTTAATTTTTAATTTAATTTTTTAAACTTTAATTTTTAATTTTTTATTTTTAATTTTTAATTTTTAATTTTTAATTTTTAATTTTTAATTTTTAATTTTTATTTTTTAATTTTTAATTTTTAATTTTTAATTTTTAATTTTTAATTTTTAATTGTAAATTTTTAATTTTTAATTTTTAATTTTTACTTTTTAATTTTTAATTTAATTTTTTAAATTTTAATTTTTTAATTTTTTATTTTTAATTTTTAATTT
>CAVMKG010000440.1:5000-15000 GCA_963682025.1 Cordilura impudica
AATTAAAAATTAAAAATTAAAAATTAAAAATTAAAAATTAAAAATTAAAAATTAAAAAATAAAAACTAAAAATTAAAAATTAAAAATTAAAAATTAAAAATTAAAAATTAAAAATTAAAAATTAAAAATTAAAAATTAAAAATTAAAAATTAAAAATTAAAAATTAAAAATTAAAAATTAAAAATTAAAAATTAAAAATTAAAAATTAAAAATTAAAAATTAAAAATTAAAAATTAAAAATTAAAAATTAAAAA
This sequence comes from Cordilura impudica, assembly GCA_963682025.1. Taxonomy (NCBI): domain Eukaryota; kingdom Metazoa; phylum Arthropoda; class Insecta; order Diptera; family Scathophagidae; genus Cordilura; species Cordilura impudica. The sequence continues at coordinate 5,255 of CAVMKG010000440.1, forward strand.
TTAAAAATTAAAAATTAAAAATTAAAAATTAAAAATTAAAAATTAAAAATTAAAAATTAAAAATTAAAAATTAAAAATTAAAAATTAAAAATTAAAAATTAAAAATTAAAAATTAAAAATTAAAAATTAAAAATTAAAAATTAAAAATTAAAAATTAAAAATTAAAAATTAAAAATTAAAAATTAAAAATTAAAAATTAAAAATTAAAAACCAAAAATTAAAAATTAAAAACAAAAAATAAAAATTAAAATTTAAAAATTAAAAAGTGAAAAGTAAAAAGTGAAAAGTAAAAAGTAAAAATTAAAAAATAAAAATTAAAAACTAAAAATTAAAAATTAAAAATTAAAAATTAAAAATTAAAAATTAAAAATTAATAATTAAAAATTAAAAATTGAAAATTAAAAAGTTAAAATTAAAAATTAAAAATTAAAAATTAAAAATTAAAAATTAAAAATTAAAAATTAAAAATTAAACATTAAAAATTAAAAATGAAAAATTAAAAATAAAAATTAAAAATTAAAAATTAAAAATTAAAAATTAAAAAATAAAAATTAAAAATTAAAAATTAAAAATTATAAATTAAAAATTAAAAATTAAAAATTAAAAATTAAAAATTAAAAATTAAAAATTAAAAATTAAAAATTAAAAATCAAAAATTAAAAATTAAAAATTAAAAATTAAAAATTAAAAATTAAAAATTAAAAATTAAAAATTAAAAATTAAAAATTAAAAATTAAAAATTAAAAATTAAAAATTAAAAATTAAAAATTAAAAATTAAAAATTAAAAATTAAAAATTAAAAATTAAAAATTAAAAATTAAAAATTAAAAATTAAAAATTAAAAATTAAAAATTAAAAATTAAAAATTAAAAATTTAAAATTAACAATTAAAAATTAAAAATAAAAATTAAAAATTAAAAGTTAAAAATTAAAAATTAAAAATTAAAAATTAAAAATTAAAAATTAAAAATTAAAAACCAAAAATTAAAAATTAAAAATTAAAAATTAAAAATTAAAAATTACAAATTAAAAATTAAAAATTAAAAATTATAAATTAAAAATTAAAAATTAAACATTAAAAATTAAAAATTAAATATTATAAATTAGAAATTAAAAATTAATATTTTAAAATTAAAAGTTTAAAATTAAAAATTAAAAATTAAAAATTAAAAATTACAAATTAAAAATTAAAAATTAAAAATTAAAAATTAAAAATTAAAAATTAAAAATTAAAAATTAAAAATTAAAAATTAAAAATTAAAAATTAAAAATTAAAAATTAAACATTAAAACTTAAAAATTAAAAATTAAAAATTAAAAATTAAAAATTAAAAATTAAAAATTGAAAATTAAAAATTAAAAACCAAAAATTAAAAATTAAAAACAAAAAATAAAAATTAAAATTTAAAAATTAAAAAGTGAAAAGTAAAAAGTGAAAAGTAAAAAGTAAAAATTAAAAAATAAAAATTAAAAACTAAAAATTAAAAATTAAAAATTAAAAATTAAAAATTAAAAATTAATAATTAAAAATTAAAAATTGAAAATTAAAAATTTAAAATTAAAAATTAAAAATTAAAAATTAAAAATTAAAAATTAAAAATTAAAAATTAAAAATTAAACATTAAAAATTAAAAATTAAAAATGAAAAATTAAAAATAAAAATTAAAAATTAAAAATTAAAAATTAAAAATTAAAAAATAAAAATTAAAAATTAAAAATTAAAAATTAAAAATTAAAAATTATAAATTAAAAATTAAAAATTAAAACTTAAAAATTAAAAATTAAAAATTAAAAATTAAAAATTAAAAATTAAAAATTAAAAATCAAAAATTAAAAATTAAAAATTAAAAATTAAAAATTAAAAATTAAAAATTAAAAATTAAAAATTAAAAATTAAAAATTAAAAATTAAAAATTAAAAATTAAAAATTAAAAATTAAAAATTAAAAATTAAAAATTAAAAATTAAAAATTAAAAATTAAAAATTAAAAATTAAAAATTAAAAATTAAAAATTAAAAATTAAAAATTAAAAATTAAAAATTAAAAATTAAAAATTAAAAATTAAAAATTAAAAATTAAAAATTAAAAATTTAAAATTAACAATTAAAAATTAAAAATAAAAATTAAAAATTAAAAGTTAAAATTTAAAAATTAAAAATTAAAAATTAAAAATTAGAAATTAAAAATTAAAAATTAAAAATTAAAAATTAAAAATTAAAAATTAAAAATTAAAAATTAAAAATTAAAAATTAAAAATTAAAAATTAAAAATTAAAAATTAAAAATTAAAAATTAAAAATTAAAAATTAAAAATTAAAAATTAAAAATTAAAAATTAAAAATTAAAAATTAAAAATTAAAAATAAAAAAATTAAAAATTAAAATTTAAAAATTAAAAATTTAAAAATTAAAAATTAAAAATTAAAAATTAAAAATTAAAAATTGAAATTAAAAATTAAAAATTAAAAATTAAAAATTAAAAATTAAAAATTAAAAATTAAAAATTAAAAATTAAAAATTAAAAATTAAAAATTAAAAATTAAAAATTAAAAATTAAAAATTAAAAATTAAAAATTAAAAATTAAAAATTAAAAATTAAAAATTAAAAATTAAAAATTAAAAATTAAAAATTAAAAATTAAAAATTAAAAATTAAAAATGAAAAATTAAAAATTAAAAATTAAAAATTAAAAATTAAAAATTAAAAATTAAAAATTAGAAATTAAAAATTAAAAATTAAAAATTAAAAATTAAAAATTAAAAATTAAAAATTAAAAATTAAAAATTAAAAATTAAAAATTAAAAATTAAAAATTAAAAAATTAAAAATTAAAAATTAAAAATTAAAAATTAAAAATTAAAAATTAAAAATTAAAAATTAAAAATTAAAAATTAAAAATTAAAAATTAAAAATTAAAAATTAAAAATTAAAAATTAAAAATTAAAAATTAAAAATTAAAAATTAAAAATTAAAAATTAAAAATTAAAAATTAAAAATTAAAAATTAAAAATTAAAAATTAAAAATTAAAAATTAAAAATTTTAAATTAAAAATATAAAATTAATAATTAAAAATTAAAAACTAAAAATTAAAAATTAAAAATTAAAAATTAAAAATTAAAAATTAAAAATTAAAAATTAAAAATTAAAACTTAAAAATTAAAAATTTAAAATTAAAAATTAAAAATTAAAAATTAAAAATTATAAATTAAAAATTAAAAATTAAAAATTAAAAATTAAAAATTAAAAATAAAAAATTAAAAATTAAAAATTAAAAATTAAAAATTAAAAATTAAAAATTAAAAATTAAAAATTAAAAATTAAAAATTAAAAATTAAAAATTAAAAATTAAAAATTAAAAATTAAAAATTAAAAATTAAAAATTAAAAATTAAAAATTAAAAATTAAAAATTAAAAATTAAAAATTAAAAATTAAAAATTAAAAATTAAAAATTAAAAATTAAAAATTAAAAATTAAAAATTAAAAATTAAAAATTAAAAATTAAAAATTAAAAATTAAAAATTAAAAATTAAAAATTAAAAATTAAAAATTAAAAATTAAAAATTAAAAATTAAAAATTAAAAATGTAAAATTAAAAATTAAAATTTAAAAATTAAAAATTAAAAATTAAAAATTAAAAATTAAAAATTAAAAATTAAAAATTAAAAATTAAAAATTAAAAATTAAAAATTAAAAATTAAAAATTAAAAATTAAAAATTAAAAATTAAAAATTAAAAATGAAAAATTAAATTTTAAAAATTTAAAATTAAAAATTAAAAATTGAAAATAAAAAATAAAAAGCTAAAAATTAAAAATTCAATATTAAAAATTAAAATTTAAAAATTAAGATTAAAAATTAAAAATTAAAAATTTAAAATTAAAAATTAAAAATTAAAAATTAAAAATTAAAAATTAAAAATTAAAAATTAAAAATTAAAAATTAAAAATTAAAAATTAAAATATTAAAAATTAAAAATTAAAAATTAAAAATAAAAATTTAAAATTAAAAATTAATAATTAAAAATGAAAAATTAAAAATTAAAAATTAAAAATTAAAAATTAAAAATTAAAAATTAAAAATTAAAAATTAAAAATTAAAAATTAAAAATTAAAAATTAAAAATTAAAAATTAAAAATTAAAAATTAAAAATTAAAAATTAAAAATTAAAAATTAAAAATTAAAAATTAAAAACTAAAAATTAAAAATTAAAAATTAAAAATGAAAAATTAAAAATTAAAAATTAAAAATTAAAAATTAAAAATTAAAATTAAAAATTAAAAATTAAAAATTAAAAATTAAAAATTAAAAATTAAAAATTAAAAATTAAAAATTAAAAAATTAAAAATTAAAAATTAAATATTAAAAATTAAAAATTAAAAATTAAAAATTAAAAATTAAAAATTAAAAATTAAAAATTAAAAATTAAAAATTAAAAATTAAAAATTAAAAATTAAAAATTAAAAATTAAAAATTAAAAATTAAATACTAAAAATTAAAAATTAAAAATTAAAAATTAAAAATTAAAAATTAAAAATTTAAATTTAAAAATAAAAATTGAAATAAAAATAAAAAATTAAAAATAAAAATAAAAATTAAAAATTAAAAATTAATAATTAAAAATTAAAAACTAAAAACTAAAAATTAAAAATTAAAAATTAAAATTTAAAAATAAAAATTAAAAATTAAAAATTAAAAATTAAAAATTAAAAATTAAAAATTAAAAATTAAAAATTAAAAATTAAAAATTAAAAATTAAAAATTAAAAATTAAAAATTAAAAATTGAAAATTAAAAATTAAAAATTAAAAATTAAAAATTAAAATTAAAAATTAAAAATTAAAAATTAAAAATTAAAAATTAAAAATTAAAAATTAAAAATTAAAAATTAAAAATTAAAAATTAAAAATTAAAAATTAAAAATTAAAAATTAAACATTAAAAATTAAAAATTAAAAATTAAAAATAAAAAATTAAAAATTAAAAATTAAAAATTAAAAATTAAAAATTAAAAATTAAAAATTAAAAATTAAAAATTAAAAATTAAAAATTAAAAATTAAAAATTAAAAATTAAAAATTAAAAATTAAAAATTAAAAATTAAAAATTAAAAATTAAAAATTAAAAATTAAAAATTAAAAATTAAAAATTAAAAATTAAAAATTAAAAATTAAAAATTAAAAATTAAAAATTAAAAATTAAAAATTAAAAATTAAAAATTAAAAATTAAAAATTAAAAATTAAAAATTAAAAATTAAAAATTAAAAATTAAAAATTAAAAATTAAAAATTAAAAATTAAAATTAAAAATTAAAAATTAAAAATTAAAAATTAGAAATAAAAAATTATAAATACAAAATTGAAAATTAAAATTAAAAATTAAACATTTTAAGCTTAAAATTAAAAATTAAAATTTAAAACTTAAAAATTAAAAATTAAAAATTACAAATTAAAAATTAGAAATTAAAAATTAAATATTAAAAATTAAAAATTAAAAATTAAATATTAAATATTAAAAATTAAAAATTAAAAATTAAAAATTAAAAATTAAAAATTAAAAATTTAAAATTAAAAATTAGAAATTGAAAATTAATATTTAAAAATTAAAAATTATGAATTAAAAATTAAAAACCAAAAATTAAAAATTAAAAACCGAAAATTAAAAATTAAAATTTAAAAATTAAAAGGTGAAAAGTAAAAAGTGAAAAGTAAAAAGTGAAAAGTAAAAAGTAAAAATTAAAAAATAAAAATTAAAAAATAAAAATCAAAAATTAAAAATTAAAAATTAAAAATTAAAAATTAAAAATAAAAATTAAAAATTAAAAATTAAAAATTAAAAATTAAAAATTAAAAATTAAAAATTAAAAATTAAAAATTAAAAATTAAAAATTAAAAATTAAAAATTAAAAATTAAAAATTAAAAATTAAAAATTAAAAATTAAAAATTAAAAATAAAAAATTAAAAATTAAAAATTTAAAATTTAAAATTAAAAATTAAAAATTAAAAATTAAAAATTAAAAATTAAAAATGTAAAATTAAAAATTAAAATTTAAAAATTAAAAATTAAAAATTAAAAATTAAAAATTAAAAATTAAAAATTAAAAATTAAAAATTAAAAATTAAAAATTAAAAATTAAAAATTAAAAATTAAAAATTAAAAATTAAAAATTAAAAATTAAAAATTAAAAATTAAAAATTAAAAATTAAAAACTAAAAATTAAAAATTAAAAATTAAAAATTAAAAATGAAAAATTAAAAATTAAAAATTAAAAATTAAAAATTAAAAATTAAAATTAAAAATTAAAAATTAAAAATTAAAAATTAAAAATTAAAAATTAAAAATTAAAAATTAAAAATTAAAAATTAAAAATTAAAAATTAAAAATTAAAAATTAAAAAATTAAAAATTAAAAATTAAATATTAAAAATTAAAAATTAAAAATTAAAAATTAAAAATTAAAAATTAAAAATTAAAAATTAAAAATTAAAAATTAAAAATTAAAAATTAAAAATTAAATACTAAAAATTAAAAATTAAAAATTATAAAAATTAAAAATTAAAAATTAAAAATTTAAATTTAAAAATAAAAATTGAAATAAAAATAAAAAATTAAAAATAAAAATAAAAATTAAAAATTAAAAATTAATAATTAAAAATTAAAAACTAAAAACTAAAAATTAAAAATTAAAAATTAAAATTTAAAAATAAAAATTAAAAATTAAAAATTAAAAATTAAAAATTAAAAATTAAAAATTAAAAATTAAAAATTAAAAATTAAAAATTAAAAATTAAAAATTAAAAATTAAAAATTAAAAATTAAAAATTAAAAATTAAAAATTAAAAATTGAAAATTAAAAATTAAAAATTAAAAATTGAAAATTAAAATTAAAAATTAAAAATTAAAAATTAAAAATTAAAAATTAAAAATTAAAAATTAAAAATTAAAAATTAAAAATTAAAAATTAAACATTAAAAATTAAAAATTAAAAATTAAAAATTAAAAATAAAAAATTAAAAATTAAAAATTAAAAATTAAAAATTAAAAATTAAAAATTAAAAATTAAAAATTAAAAATTAAAAATTAAAAATTAAAATTAAAAATTAAAAATTAAAAATTAAAAATTAAAAATTAAAAATTAAAAATTAAAAATTAAAAATTAAAAATTAAAAATTAAAAATTAAAAATTAAAAATTAAAAATTAAAATTAAAAATTAAAAATTAAAAATTAAAAATTAAAAATTAAAAATTAAAAATTAAAAATTAAAAATTAAAAATTAAAAATTAAAAATTAAAAATTAAAAATTAAAAATTAAAAATTAAAAATTAAAAATTAAAAATTAAAAATTAAAAATTAAAAATTAAAAATTAAAAATTAAAAATTAAAAATTAAAAATTAAAAATTAAAAATTAAAAATTAAAAATTAAAAATTAAAAATTAAAAATTAAAAATTAAAAATTAAAAATTAAAAATTAAAAATTAAAAATTAAAAATTAAAAATTAAAAATTAAAAATTAAAAATTAAAAATTAAAAATTAAAAATTAAAAATTAAAAATTAAAAATTAAAAATTAAAAATTAAAAATTAAAAATTAAAAATTAAAAATTAAAAATTAGAAATAAAAAATTATAAATACAAAATTGAAAATTAAAATTAAAAATTAAACATTTTAAGCTTAAAATTAAAAATTAAAATTTAAAACTTAAAAATTAAAAATTAAAAATTACAAATTAAAAATTAGAAATTAAAAATTAAATATTAAAAATTAAAAATTAAAAATTAAAAATTAAATATTAAATATTAAAAATTAAAAATTAAAAATTAAAAATTAAAAATTAAAAATTAAAAATTTAAAATTAAAAATTAGAAATTGAAAATTAATATTTAAAAATTAAAAATTATGAATTAAAAATTAAAAACCAAAAATTAAAAATTAAAAACCGAAAATTAAAAATTAAAATTTAAAAATTAAAAGGTGAAAAGTAAAAAGTGAAAAGTAAAAAGTGAAAAGTAAAAAGTAAAAATTAAAAAATAAAAATTAAAAAATAAAAATCAAAAATTAAAAATTAAAAATTAAAAATTAAAAATTAAAAATAAAAATTAAAAATTAAAAATTAAAAATTAAAAATTAAAAATTAAAAATTAAAAATTAAAAATTAAAAATTAAAAATTAAAAATTAAAAATTAAAAATTAAAAATTAAAAATTTAAAAATTAAAAATTAAAAATAAAAAATTAAAAATTAAAAATTTAAAATTTAAAATTAAAAATTAAAAATTAAAAATTAAAAATTAAAAATTAAAAATTAAAAATTAAAAATTAAAAATGTAAAATTAAAAATTAAAATTTAAAAATTAAAAATTAAAAATTAAAAATTAAAAATTAAAAATTAAAAATTAAAAATTAAAAATTAAAAATTAAAAATTAAAAATTAAAAATTAAAAATTAAAAATTAAAAATTAAAAATTAAAAATTAAAAATTAAAAATTAAAAATGAAAAATTAAATTTTAAAAATTTAAAATTAAAAATTAAAAATTGAAAATAAAAAATAAAAAGCTAAAAATTAAAAATTCAATATTAAAAATTAAAATTTAAAAATTAAGATTAAAAATTAAAAATTAAAAATTAAAAATTAAAAATTAAAAATTAAAAATTAAAAATTAAAAATTAAAAATTAAAAATTAAAAATTAAAAATTAAAAATTAAAAATTAAAAATTAAAAATTAAAATATTAAAAATTAAAAATTAAAAATTAAAAATAAAAATTTAAAATTAAAAATTAATAATTAAAAATTAAAAATTAAAAATTAAAAATTAAAAATTAAAAATTAAAAATTAAAAATTAAAAATTAAAAATTAAAAATTAAAAATTAAAAATTAAAAATTAAAAATTAAAAATTAAAAATTAAAAATTAAAAATTAAAAATTAAAAATTAAAAATTAAAAACTAAAAATTAAAAATTAAAAATTAAAAATGAAAAATTAAAAATTAAAAATTAAAAATTAAAAATTAAAAATTAAAAATTAAAATTAAAAATTAAAAATTAAAAATTAAAAATTAAAAATTAAAAATTAAAAATTAAAAATTAAAAAATTAAAAATTAAAAATTAAATATTAAAAATTAAAAATTAAAAATTAAAAATTAAAAATTAAAAATTAAAAATTAAAAATTAAAAATTAAAAATTAAAAATTAAAAATTAAAAATTAAAAATTAAAAATTAAAAATTAAAAATTAAAAATTAAATACTAAAAATTAAAAATTAAAAATTAAAAATTAAAAATTAAAAATTTAAATTTAAAAATAAAAATTGAAATAAAAATAAAAAATTAAAAATAAAAATAAAAATTAAAAATTAAAAATTAAAAATTAATAATTAAAAATTAAAAACTAAAAACTAAAAATTAAAAATTAAAAATTAAAAATTAAAAATAAAAATTAAAAATTAAAAATTAAAAATTAAAAATTAAAAATTAAAAATTAAAAATTAAAAATTAAAAATTAAAAATTAAAAATTGAAAATTAAAAATTAAAAATTAAAAATTAAAATTAAAAATTAAAAATTAAAAATTAAAAATTAAAAATTAAAAATTAAAAATTAAAAATTAAAAATTAAAAATTAAAAATTAAAAATTAAAAATTAAAAATTAAAAATTAAAAATTAAACATTAAAAATTAAAAATTAAAAATTAAAAATAAAAAATTTAAAATTAAAAATTAAAAATTAAAAATTAAAAATTAAAAATTAAAAATTAAA
>CAVMKG010000440.1:20000-22500 GCA_963682025.1 Cordilura impudica
AAAATTGAAAATTTAAAATTAAAAATTAAAAATTAAAAATTAAAAATTAAAAATTAAAAATTCAAAATTAAAAATTAAAAATTAAAAATTAAAAATTAAAAATTAAAAATTAAAAATTAAAAATTAAACATTAAAAATTAAAAATTAAAAATTAAAAATTAAAAATTAAAAATTAAAAATTAAAAATTAAAAATTAAAAATTAAAAATTAAAGATTAAAAATTAAAAATTAAAAATTAAAAATTAAAAATTAAATATTAAAAATTAAAAATTAAAAATTAAAAATTAAAAATTAAAAATTAAAAATTAAAAATTAAAAATTAAAAATTAAAAATTAAAAATTAAAAATTAAAAATTAAAAATTAAAAATTAAAAATTAAAAATTAAAAATTAAAAATTAAAAATTAAAAATTAAAAATTAAAAATTAAAAATTAAAAATTAAAAATTAAAAATTAAAAATTAAAAATTAAAAATTAAAAATTAAAAATTAAAAATTAAAAAATTTAAAATTTAAAACTAAAAATTAAAAATTAAAAATTAAAAATTAAAAATTAAAAATTAAAAATTAAAAATTAAAAATTAAAAATTAAAAATTTAAAATTTAAAATTAAAAATTAAAAATTAAAAACTAAAAATTAAAAATTAAAAATTAAAAATTAAAAATTAAAAATTAAAATTAAAAATTAAAAATTAAAAATTAAAAATTAAAAAATTAAAAATTAAAAATTAAAAATTAAAAATTAAAAATTAAAAATTAAAAATTAAAAATTAAAAATTAAAAATTAAAAATTAAAAATTAAAAATTAAAAATTAAAAATTAAAAATTAAAAATTAAAAATTAAAAATTAAAAATTAAAAATTAAAAATTAAAAATTAAAAATTAAAATTAAAAATTAAAAATTAACAATTAAAAATTAAAAATTAAAAATTAAAAATTAAAAATTAAAAATTAAAAATTAAAAATTAAAAATTAAAAATTAAAAATTAAAAATTAAAAATTAAAAATTAAAAATTAAAAATTAAAAATTAAAAATTAAAAATTAAAAATTAAAAATTAAAAATTAAAAATTAAAAATTAAAAATTAAAAATTAAAAATTAAAAATTAAAAATTAAAAATTAAAAATTAAAAATTAAAAATTAAAAATTAAAAATTAAAAATTATAAATTAAAAATTATAAATTATAAATTAAAAATTAAAAATTATAAATTAAAAATTAAATATTAAAAATTAAAAATTTAAAATTAAAAATTAAAAATTAAAAATTAAAAAATTAAAAATTAAAAATTAAAAATTAAAAATTAAAAATTAAAAATTAAAAATTAAAAATTAAAAATTAAAAATTAAAAATTAAAAATTAAAAATTAAAAATTAAAAATTAAAAATTAAAAATTAAAAATTAAAAATTAACAATTAAAAATTAAAAATTAAAAAATTAAAAATTAAAAATAAAAATTAAAAATTAAAAATTAAAAATTAAAAATAAAAAATTAAAAATTAAAAATTAAAAATTAAAAATTAAAAATTAAAAATTAAAAATTAAAAATTAAAAATTTAAAATTAAAAATTAAAAATTAAAAATTAAAAAATTAAAAATTAAAAATTAAAAATTAAAAATTAAAAATTAAAAATTAAAAATTAAAAATTAAAAATTAAAAATTAAAATTAAAAATTAAAAATTTAAAATTTAAAATTAAATATTAAAAATTAAAAATTAAAAATTAAAAATTAAAAATTAAAAATTAAAAATTAAAAATTAAAAATTAAAAATTAAAAATTAAAAATTAAAAATTAAAAATTAAAAATTAAAAATTAAAAATTAAAAATTAAAAATTAAAAATTAAAAATTAAAAATTAAAAATTAAAAATTAAAAATTAAAAATTAAAAATTAAAAATTAAAAATTAAAAATTAAAAATTAAAAATTAAAAATTAAAAATTAAAAATTAAAAATTAAAAATTAAAAATTAAAAATTAAAAATTAAAAATTCAAAATTAAAAATTAAAAATTAAAAATTAAAAATTAAAAATTAAAAATTAAAAATTAAAAGTTAAAATTTAAAAAAATTAAAAATTAAAAATTAAAAATTTAAAATAAAAAATTAAAAATTAAAAATTAAAAATTAAAAATTAAAAGTTAAAAATTAAAAATTAAAAATTAAAAATTAAAAATTAAAAATTAAAAATTAAAAATTAAAAATTAAAAATTAAAAATTAAAAACTGAAAATTAAAAATTAAAAATTAAAAATTAAAAATTAAAAATTAAAAATTAAAAATTAAAAATTAAAAATTAAAAATTAAAAATTTAAAATTAAAAATTAGAAATTGAAAATTAATATTTAAAAATTAAAAATTATGAATTAAAAATTAAAAACCAAAAATTAAAAATTAAAAACCGAAAATTAAAAATTAAAATTTAAAAATTAAAAGGTGAAAAGTAAAAAGTGAAAAGTAAAAAGTGAAAAGTAAAAAGTAAAAATTAAAAAAATAAAAATTAAAAA
>CAVMKG010000441.1:7500-10000 GCA_963682025.1 Cordilura impudica
TAATTTTTAATTTTTAATTTTAAGTTTTTAATTTTTCATTTTTCATTTTTAATTTTTAATTTTTAATTTTTAATTTTTAATTTTTAATTTTTAATTTTTAATTTTTAATTTTTAATTTTTTAATTTTTAATTTTTATTTTTAATTTTTAATTTTTAATTTTTAATTTTTAATTTTTAATTTTTAATTTTTAATTTTTAATTTTTAATTTTTATTTTTAATTTTTTAATTTTTAATTTTTAATTTTTAATTTTTAATTTTTTAATTTTTAATTTTTAATTTTTAATTTTTAATTTTTAATTTTAATTTTTAATTTTTAATTTTTAATTTTTGATATTTAATTTTTAATTTTTAATTTTTAATTTTTAATTTTTTATTTTTAATTTTTAATTTTTAATTTTAAATTTTTAATTTTTAATTTTTAATTTTTAATTTTTAATTTTTAATTTTTAATTTTTAATTTTTAATTTTTAATTTTTAATTTTTTAATTTTTAATTTTTAATTTTTAATTTTTAATTTTTAATTTTAATTTTTAATTTTTAATTTTTAATTTTTAATTTTTAATTTTTAATTTTTAATTTCTAATTTTTAATTTTTAATTTTTAATTTTTAATTTTTAATTTTTAATTTTTAATTTTTAATTTTTAATTTTTAATTTTTAATTTTTAATTTTAATTTTTAATTTTTAATTTTTAATTTTTAATTTTTAATTTTTAATTTTTAATTTTTAATTTTTAATTTTTAATTTTTAATTTTTAATTTTTAATTTTTAATTTTTAATTTTTAATTTTTAATTTTTAATTTTTAATTTTTAATTTTTAATTTTTAATTTTTAATTTTTAATTTTTAATTTTTAATTTTTAATTTTAATTTTTAATTTTAATTTTTAATTTTAATTTTTAATTTTTAATTTTAAATTTTAAATTTTAATTTTTAATTTTTAATTTTTAATTTTTAATTTTTAGTTTTTAATTTATAATTTTTAATTTTTAATATTTAATTTTTAATTTTTAATTTTTAATTTTTAATTTCTAATTTTTAATTTTAATTTTTAATTTTTAATTTTTAATTTTTAATTTTTATATTTTAATTTTTAATTTTTTAATTTTTAATTTTTAATTTTTAATTTTTAATTTTTAATTTTTAATTTTTAATTTTTAATTTGTAATTTTTAATTTTTAATTTTTAATTTTTAATTTTTATTTTAATTTTTAATTTTTAATTTTAATTTTTAATTTTTAATTTTAATTTTATTTTATTTAATTTTTAATTTTTAATTTTTAATTTTTAATTTTTGATATTTAATTTTTAATTTTTAATTTTTAATTTTTAATTTTTTTATTTTTAATTTTTAATTTTTAATTTTAAATTTTTAATTTTTAATTTTTAATTTATTTTTAATTTTTAATTTTTAATTTTTAATTTTTATTTTTAATTTTTAATTTTTAATTTTTAATTTTTAATTTTTAATTTTTAATTTTTAATTTTTAATTTTTAATTTTTAATTTTTAATTTTTAATTTTTAATTTTTGATATTTAATTTTTAATTTTTAATTTTTAATTTTTTTATTTTTAATTTTTAATTTTTAATTTTAAATTTTTAATTTTTAATTTTTAATTTTTAATTTTTAATTTTTAATTTTAATTTTTAATTTAATTAATTTTTAATTTTTAATTTTTAATTTTTAATTTTTAATTTTTAATTTTTAATTTTTAATTTTTAATTTTTAATTTTTAATTTTTAATTTTTAATTTTTATTTTTAATTTTTAATTTTATTTTAATTTTTAATTTCTATTTTTAATTTTTATTTAATTTTTAATTTTTAATTTTTAATTTTTAATTTTTAATTTTTAATTTTTAATTTTTAATTTAGTTTTAATTTTATTTTATTTATTTATTTTTAATTTTTAATTTTAATTTTTAATTTTTATTTTAATTTATTTAATTTTATTTTTAATTTTTAATTTTTAATTTTTAATTTTTAATTTTTAATTTTTATTTTTAATTTTATTTTTAATTTTTAATTTTTAATTTTTATTTTTAATTTTAATTTTTAATTTTTAATTTTTAATTTTTAATTTTAATTTTTAATTTTTAAATTTTTAAATTTTAATTTTTAATTTTTAATTTTTAATTTTTAGTTTTTAATTTATAATTTTTAATTTTTAATATTTAATTTTTAATTTTTAATTTTTAATTTTTAATTTATAATTTTTAATTTTTAATTTTTAATTTTTAATTTTTAATTTTTAATTTTTAATTTTATTTTTAATTTTTAATTTTTAATTTTTAATTTTTAATTTTTAATTTTTAATTTTTAATTTTTAATTTTTAATTTTTAATTTTTAATTTTTAATTTTTAATTTTTAATTTTTAATTTTTAATTTTTAATTTTTAATTTTTAATTTTTAATTTTTAATTTTTAATTTTTAATTTTTAATTTTTAATTTTTAATTTTTAATTTTTAATTTTTAATTTTTAATTTTTAATTTTTTAATT
>CAVMKG010000441.1:15000-52171 GCA_963682025.1 Cordilura impudica
TTTTTATTTTTAATTTTTAATTTTTAATTTTTAATTTTTAATTTTTAATTTTTAATTTTTAATTTTTAATTTTTAATTTTTAACTTTTAATTTTTAATTTTTAGTTTTTAATTTTTAATTTTTAATTTTTAATTTTTAATTTTTAATTTTTAATTTTTAATTTTTAATTTTTAATTTTTAATTTTTTATTTTTAATTTTTAATTTTTAATTTTTAATTTTTAATTTTTAATTTTTAATTTTTAATTTTTAATTTTTAATTTTTAATTTTTAATTTTTAATATTTAATTTTTAATTTTTAATTTTTAATTTTTAATTTTAAATTTTAAATTTTAATTTTTAAGTTTTAATTTTTAATTTTTAATTTTAAATTTTTAATTTTTAATTTTTAATTTTTAATTTTTAATTTTTAATTTTTAATTTTTAATTTTTAATTTTTAATTTTTAATTTTTAATTTTTAATTTTTAATTTTTAATTTTTAATTTTTAATTTTTAATTTTTAATTTTTAATTTTTAATTTGTAATTTTTAATTTTTAATTTTTAATTTTAATTTTTAATTTTAAATTTTTAATTTTTAATTTTTAATTTTTAATTTTTAATTTTTAATTTTTAATTTTTAATTTTTAATTTTTAATTTTTAATTTTTAATTTTTAAGTTTTAAGTTTTAATTTTTAATTTTTAATTTTTAATTTTAATTTTTAATTTTTAATTTTTAATTTTTAATTTTTAATTTTTAATTTTTAATTTTTAATTTTTAATTTTTAATTTTTAATTTTTAATTTTTAATTTTTAATTTTTAATTTTTAATTATTAATTTTTAATTTTTAATTTTTAATTTTTAATTTTTAATTTTTAATTTTTAATTTTTAATTTTTAATTTTTAATTTTTAATTATTAATTATTAATTTTTAATTTTTAATTTTTAATTTTAAATTTTTAATTTTTAATTTTTAGTTTTTAATTTTTAATTTTTAATTTTTATTTTTTATTTTTAATTTAAAATTTTTAATTTTTAATTTTTATTTTTTATTTTTAATTTTAAATTTTAATATTTAAATTTTAAATTTTAAATTTTTAATTTTTAATTTTTAATTTTTAATTTATAATTTTTAATTTTTAGTTTTTAATTTTTAATTCTTAATTTTTATTAATTTAAATTTTTAATTTTTAGTTTTTCATTTTTCATTTAAAATTTTTAAGTTTTCATTTATCATTTTTCTTTTTGCATTTTTGATTTTTCGTTTTTCATTTCTCATTTTTAATTTTTCATCTTTCATTTTTCATTTTAATTTTAAATTTAAAATTTTCAATTTGAAATTAAATTTTAAATTTTAAATTTTTAATTTTTATTGATATATATATATAACTATTATTTTTAAATTTATATTTTGAATTTTTATTAAATTTTTAATTTTAACGATAAAAAGTATGTGGTAATACTGGCTTAGGCCAATGTGACGCGTTAAAGTTTAATATAAACACAACTGCAATAACTTCAACAATAAGAAGAATTAAAAAACAACAAACACGCTGAAAAATTTTATTTTTTCAAGAGTTTTTTCAAAGTTTCATTCATATCTCGTGACCGCTTTAACCAATTTTGACGATCTTAGATAGGAACTCTTTGGGATGTTATAAACGATTTCGTATAAAAACGAACGGTCTAGCTTAGATATTGACGGCGTGATCGTGATTTCCACAGACAGACGGACAGACGGTCATCTCTAAAGCATTTTCCCTTGTTATAATGATCAAGTAAATATATGGTTTTGGGGTCTCCGGAATTTTTTTCGATGCGTTACAAACGGAATGACAAACCTATATATACCCCCTGCCCCCGAGGTGTGGAGGACACAGAAACATAACACATAAAATGTTAAACACAAACCAATCTCTAAACTCGGTTTGGAAATAAACACAACCATTAATTTTTTATTCTATCCTTATATTTGCCACCACAAGTCCCAATTTAACCAGGCGATCTCAATAATTTAATAGTTACCATCAAAACCCCTATTTTTATGTTGGGCGATTTTAACGCTTGTGGGGCACCTTGGGGTTCTCCTACTACTAATAAAAGAGGTACACTTTTGGAAAAAATTTTATTTGACTCAAATCACAGCACATTAAATAACGGCTCTGCAACTGATCTCAGCTCACACAATACCTTTAGGCACATCGATCTTTCAATTGTTTCTATTTCCATTATACCTATGTGTAGATGGCAAGTCATTAACGACCTATACAAAAGCGATCACTATCCAATCTTGACCCAGTTCCTAATTAATTAAAACACCACTTAACTTAATGTATCAAAATTCAATACAAATAAAGCAAATTGGGATAATTATCGAAAACATATCTGTCATTTTAGCGAAAATTTTCATATTTTACAAAACATAAATAAAGAAGCAGCATCTATTAGAAAGGTTATTAGACTATCTCCCAATGAATATTGCCCATTAACCACAGCGAAAATGATATCCAAAATGGTACTTTGGTGGTCTCATGAGTTACAACATTTACGAGATACAAAACAAAATTCGTGGAAAAAATATAAGCAAAATATGTGCGCTGAAAATTTCATTTCATATAAGAGAAACAACGCCATTTTTAATAGAGCTAAAAAATTAGCAAAAGCGGAATCATTCAATGAGTTTACTGAAACCTTGAACCCATCTACGCCCTCTTCCATATTGTAGCAAAATATACGAAAACTTACAGGTGCCTACACCCCTCACACAATAAGCTCAATCTCTTTAAATGGAAAAATAATCACAGATTCACATGAACTATCAAAATCATTTGCTGAATACTGGTCTCTTAATTCAAAAGATTCCAACGTTTTTCAAAATTACCAAAACACAAAAGCACAAAATTTAACATCATAAAATGTAACAGACTGTTCTGCAAAATCTAAAGTAATAGAATAACCTTTTAACTTACAATAATTGATCTATAGTATAAACACATCCAAAGGCAAAACTCCAGGACTTGATAAAATTTCCTATCCAATGCTTAAGTCCCTCCCCAAAAGATTCAAAATCCGTATCTGAAATTTGTTTAATAATATATTCGACACAGGATTGATTCCTCAATTCCTTAAAACTGTAGTCGAAACTTTTATACAAAATTGTCTAAAGACGCTTGATGTGGTTCATAATAAAGCATAAACTAATGACAAAGAACCAAATAGGGTTCCAATCTGGCCTAAGTACAATAGATGCACTACTATATTTCGATCACATCGTATGTAGAAATCGTTCTACAAAAAATCATACCTCAATTTTGTCAATTGACTTCATCAAAGCATTTGACAAAATAGGAGTGCACATAGTACTAAAGGGTGATTTTTTAGCTATTATCTTTTTGGCAACACTGGTTTAAACAGCTGACGCACGTTTCGTGTTTTGTTTCATTGTCAAGCATCTTCAGTTTGGTCTATAATTTAACCATGAATCGTCTTACAAACGAACAACGCTTGCAAGTTATTGAATTTTATTATCAAAATGCGTGCTCTGTTAAGAAAGTTCATCGCGCGCTTCTTCCATTTTATGGTCAGTTTAATCGACCCACTGAAGCAGCTATTCGGGCTATTGTGACTTAATTTCGCACCAAATTTACATTGTTGGACATTAAACCACCAACATGCTTACGTAGAGTGCGAACTGAAGAAAATATCGCAGTTGTATTGGCCAGTGTTAATGATGACCATCAATTATCGATTCGTCGCCGTTCGCAGCAATTGGGCCTCTGTTACTTAACAACGTGGAAAATTTTACGGAAGGATTTAGGTGTGAAGCCTTTCAAAATACAGCTGGTGCAAGAATTGAAGCCGAACGACCTACCGCAACGTAGAATTTTTGGTGAATGGGCTCTTGGAAAGTTGGCCGAAGATCCACTTTTTTACCGAAAAATTGTGTTCAGCGACAAAGCTCATTTTTGGCTCAATGGGTACGTAAATAAGCAGAATTGTCGATTTTCGAGTGAATATTAGCCAGAAGCATTGGAAGAGCTACCAATGCATCCAGAAAAGTCACAGTTTGGTGCGGTTTATGGGCTGGTGGCATCATTGGACCGTACTTCTTCAAAGATGATGCGAATCGTAACGTAACTGTGAATGGTGAGCGCTACCGAGAGATGATATCCAACTTTTTTTTGGCCAAAATGCAAGAGCTTGACTTGCATGACATGTGGATTCAACAAGACGGTGCCACATGCCACAAGCAAGAGCAACAATGGACTTATTGAGATGCGAGTTCGGTGAACATTTTATTTCACGTTCGGGACCGGTCAATTGGCCGCCTAGATCATGCGATTTAACGCCTTTAGACTATTTTTTGTAGGGCTATGTTAAAGCTCATGTCTATACAGACAATCCCGCTTCAATTGACGCATTGGAAGACAACATTGAAGCATTTATTCGTGAGATACCGGCCGAAATGTTGGAAAGAGTATGCCAAAATTGGACTAAGCGGATGGACCATTTGAGGCGCAGTCACGGTCAATATTTGCATGAAATAATCTTCAAACATTAAATTATGTGGACCGTACTACCGATTCAAATAAAGATTTCATGCATTTTTCTGAATTTTATGTGTTTTTTTTTGGAAAACTTTCCTATAGCTCTTAAAAAATCACCCTTTACAAAAGCTTCCAAAAACATTTAATTTTATTAGATCATTTCTTTCTTACAGAAAATTGTCTGTTCGCGTAAATAATAATATCTAACATACATTTCCAATGTACAATGGAATTCCTCAGGGATCTCCATTATCAGCAACCCTCATTGTATATATGCAGATGACCTATCTGTCATTGCAAAGAAACAATCAAATAACCAAATTGAAGAGGAATTTTCCAAAACGTTACTTGCAATTAACAACTGGTCAAAAACCTTAGGTGCAGATACATATTTCGTTTGAAAAAACAAATCATCTACACATTTGCAAAAAAGAAATTGTAATAGTATAAACTTAACTTTTAAGAACAACACTATTAAAAATGTAAATAATTATAAAATATTATTTTACTACTTAGGATAGTAAAATCAATAATGCTCTCCAAGATCGATTACAGTCTAGTTATCTACAGCAAAGTGCCAAATCAAATCACAAAATAGTCGAAGTCATCCTTAATGCCTCCATCAGTGCAAATCTACGAGCTTTTAGAACTACCAATAAAAATCCATAAAGCTGAAGGTGGATTCGCGCCACTAAATATACATGCCAATAAACTTAAATGCCGCTTGGGGCACAAAATCTACTGCAACAAATCCTCTCAGCTTTATAAACATTGTTTTATTAAACAAGATAAAAAATGAACTTAAATTTCTTTCAACTTTGTCAGATATTTTTAAAATTACAAAGAAGCATAAAATCCAAAAACTTAGGCAACCTTCGGAGAACCACCCACCTTGTCAATTGGCAACAAGCTCTTTTTTGAAGCACTTTCAAACATTCGCTAAAACGTCTAGACCACCCTCAATTTTTAAAATATTGTTTAATGAAACAATCTCGAAATACAAGAACGAAAACTGGAATTTTCCTACACAGATGAATCCAAAACATCGTATCATGTAGGATTTGCTATTATTGACGAAATTGGTAAAACACTAAAAACAGGCTTACTTCCTCAAACAGCAACTATATTTGAAGCTGAAGCTGAAGCAATCCTTGAAGCTCTAAAAATATGTGCAACTACATCTGATAAACACATTATTTGTACCGACAGCCGTTCGGCCTTCGATGCAGCTTTAAACCCTAAAAACAAAAATTAAACAATAATTTATATTAAACAATTACGGATACAATTAAAAAATACAATTAAGTTACTGTGGATACCCAGTCATGTTAATGTAATGGGAAATGAAGCAGCAGATACAGCTGCAAAATCCGCCTATCTTCAACCAACCTACTTTTTTGTACCACAGTCTAAAAACTTTATATCAAGAACCCACATCGTAAACTTAAACTCAGCAATTTACCAAAAATGCGGTATATACAATCACCTTTACAGAAGCATTAATCCCGAAAAAAACTCTTATTAATCTTCCAACTTCAACCAACATTCATAAAAACAAATGTTTTACAAGGCTTCGCCTAACACACATTCGATTCACTCACCAACATCTGATATCTAAAGACCCTTTGCCTGTAGGTTCATTCTGCAACAACTCAACATTAACAAATCTCCATCTTCTACGTGAATGTCCATCGATATACACAGCATTTTAAAATGCCCATCAGAAGAAAATATAAACAAAGTTTATGAGTTTCTACAATACATAAAAGAACATAATAAAGTCTAAAATTACCTTTGCAACTAAATATCTAAAAAATTTTATATGAACACATTTTTTATTCAAAAGTAAGCCGATAGCCTAAGTAGCTAGAGCTTTAGAATTATGTTTATTGAAATTTTACATTATAATAAATACCCAAATAATAATAATAATAATAATTACAAATTTCACCAATTATTCTTGATTTATATATATATAGATTTTTTTAAACATACGGGATATATAATGTACAGTCAAAATCCCATAATAAAAAATTTTGATTATATCTAGTCTAAGGCATCAGAACCTGTACTGGGTAGCAGCCAACAAAGGAAACCGCTTACTGAAATATAAATAAAATGTATGCAAACATTAATGATCTTGTTGAGTTTGTTGGCTATATAATAGAATTACTGAATAACATTGCCGAAAACACAACAATGGGAATTATGCAGTTTAGATCTATAAGAAACCCAAAAATTAGATTTCCTATAAGAGCTCCAGTTCGACCAAATGTCATAGACAACGCAGCTGCCATTACTCTGTAAGAGAAACAAATAATTAAACAGGATTTCCAGGCTAACACGCAAAGTATGATATTTAGATTTTTTCTTGATTATTTGACACATTTGTTGTTGCAGCCGAAATTGTTGCCAATGGAATTGTTGTTGCAACAACTGGAAACTACAACTCAGATGTGGCAACAACAAATTTGATAAGTAACAATAAATTTGGTTGCTACAACAAATCTAAATTACCTGTGTAGCAACAATACGCACAGTTTTTCTTTGAACTAAATCTATGAAGTTTGATAAAACAATTTATTTTAAAAGCATCAACTTTAGAGGAGAGCGCAAAACAACTTCAACACTATAAAAAGTGTTTGTGTAAATAATTTAAGAAATATTTTTTCTCTCGGTAATTTTATTTTAGCTTAAGTGAAATAGAATCAAACTATACTTTTAGTAAATGATTTGCCAAATTAATTGGCTTTGTCAAAGTTATTGTGAAATTGATTTTTTAGAATGCCAAAAATAAGTGGTTTTATGGTAATCAACTTAATTGAAATTATTTTTTTTTTTTTTGTTTAATGGAAATTTCTTATTTTTGCCGACAAGACAGAAATGTACTTGGTACAAAGTTATTTAAATGTACAAAATACTACCAAGTTGCTATCCCGAGATAAATTGTTTCAACAAAAGTCTGCAGATTACCTTAAGTTTGTAGGAAATAGATCCACCATCACGCAGTACACCGTACTAATGCTGAGTGATGTAAGTGCTTCAAAAATGCATGAAAGTATTAGATTTTCCATAGATGTCCTTACAAAGTATAATCCAATCGTAACAATACCAGCTGCGGTCAGGCTAAATACTGGAAGAAAAAGTTTAAAGTAAATGTCTCATTGTTAGTTAACAAATTCAACTGGAAGTTAAGATATGTAAAAACCTACCTAGGAAAAATTTTACTCCTAGTCGATGTACACATAGTGGAAGCCAAAAGCTAGTAGGTACGCATGCTAGACCGATGATAACTGTATGCAGGAATACCTTTTCATCCACAACGGCATCGCAGGTCACGAATGTTCTTCAATATACATAAAAAGTTTTATCAATAGAACTCCACGAACATTTAACGATTTAAAGTTTTCTTTTTGAAAAACAATATAATTTATGTGAAGATTATGTAAATAGTGAATAATATGGGTTTCCGCTCTTTAAACATTCCGCTTTTCGATCAATTCAAGCTATAATGCCAATTCTAATCTTTGTTCAATGCATCCCAATATTCGAATAGTTCAAATAGTTCCATTTTGCATGTTTAAAAAAATATTATAACTATAGATATTAAATGTCATTTAAATTTTTAATGTATAGAAATTTATTTCTGGCATATGTTCATAACTTGGACTTTAATTACTGTTCATGAACACAATAATTGTGCTACATTTATAATCACCAATGTATTATTATTTTCATTGTTACTTTGCTTTTAGTACATGTAAAACCATTCAATTGTTGTTGGTACATACATCATTTATTTTGTCACTTGTTAATGAGTTGATTTGCATTTTATTACACTCATTTTTAAGACTAGCGGTATTGTCTTTTACTTCTTATATTAATGCATATACTTTCTTACTTAATGTAACAAAACTGATTTTATATTTTTGGTATGTTATAGTACAGTCAATAATTGTTTCAATCACTTTTAACTTCGCCCTTTGTATTGATAGGTGATATTTGACCGCGAATAAAAGTCATTACCTTTATGTTGGAATAAAAATAAATAAATTTGAATTTTTAATTTATTCCTCAACACAAAGAATTGGTCCTTCCTGGAACCGGATTGTTCAGTCGATCTGGATTTGGAGTTTCGCGTAAGGTTAAACGTTCGAAACAAATTACAACGAATAGAAAAATTAAAACGTTTTTCGAATTACAACGAAAAACTAAAACATTTGGAAAGTACAACGAAAAATTGAAGTACTTAAATTTTATATAAAAGTTATCAATTTGGACTCAAGTGGTTCATCTAAACTTGCAACTGACTATTGCTGCTTTGCGCATATTGGTTGCGAATACTCTTGGTGCTGATACGTTTTGTCCGACGAAATGAACGTTTTGGTGGTATATAGAGGTCGTTTGAAGGGCTCACTGACCCGAATACTTGCGTTTGCCGAAGCTCCTCCTGAGGACTGTACTTTCGAAGTTATAGTTAGTCGGTTGGAACGGTTAGAAGAAGTTTGGCAAGGATTTGTCCAGTCAACAAACGATTTACATCAATATCACAATGAAGACACTTTTGTTGACCCAGAGGTAGATTTTGTTTTATATGAGGAGAAATATCTAGCGGCACGTGGTAAGCTATATGCGTTAAAAAATAAGTATGCCCCGATGCTCACCGATAGTTCAAGCAATGCTAGTGCGTTTGAGAAGTTGGTAGATCAACAAGCTACATTTTTGCAGAAAATTTCTACGACTACTGTACCGAAGGAGAACGAGTTGCCTAGAATTAATGTACCGGCGTTTAGTGGGTCGTATAAAGATTGGCCCAGCTTCAAAGATCTGTTTGAGAGTACAGTTGACTCAAAAACCACATTGTCAAATACGCAAAAATTCCATTACCTAAAATCTTTGTTAAAAGATGATGCTGCTAGAGTGATTCACCACTTACCGATAACAGAAACTTCTTATAAAACAGCATGGATTCGACTTAACGATAGATATGACCGACCAAAGCACATTGTGACTTCTTTCATTGAATCTTTCATGTCTCTGCCTTGCGCTTTCAATGAAAATGGTAAAATATTGAGAAAAATTTCCGACGAATCTAATGAAATTATTCGAGGTCTCGATGCTATTGGTAAGGATGAAAGAGATTGTTGGCTAATTTATTTGTTGCTTTCTAAAATCGACGCTGAATCAAAGAGCCGTTGGATCCACGCCAGCCGAAATAATCCCAGTCCAACAATTCATGAGTTTTTTGATTTTCTGGACAACCGTTGTGAAGAGTTGGAGCTTTGCCAGCGTAAGTCAACCTCCCAAAATAAGCAAGGTAATGTTAATAAATCATACGGAAGTTCTACAAAATGTCTGGTGAGTACAAATGGGAAAGTTACCATGTGTTCCAAATGCAAATCTCATGATCATTCAATTTTTAAATGTCCTGCCTTTCTCCAATTGGGTCTTAATGAACGCCGTCAATTTGCGAAGGAAGCCTCCTTGTGCTACAATTGCCTCAGATCTGATCACGCTGTTTTAAATTGCTCATCAAAAAATAGATGCAAAGATTGTCGCCGACGTCATCACTCGTTGCTACATGTTCCTGCTGCAATGGGAACTATGTCAGCTGTCACCCAGTCTAACACCCCGATGGTGATGTCACAATCTTCAGGCGCTTCTGCGCCCACCCCTGCAGCTACTCCTTGGTCTACCACAGCTAACGTAGTATCTCCAGTGTCGTTGCCAGCAATTTCACTGGGGTCTCAACCTAAAGAAAAGACGAATCGAAATGAATTTATAATGCCTACTGCTTTAGTGAATGTGAAAAATCGTTTTGGTCAATTGGTCACTTGCCGCGCCTTATTAGATTCTGCATCGACATTGTCATTTATTACCGAAAGTTGCGCTCAACGTTTAGGACTCACTCGTCATCCCTCAAAGATTTTAGTTAACGGTATTTCTTCAGTAAAAGCAGAAACAACTCGAGGATCCTGTTCTATTGTGGCGCAATCTCTTACCTCAGAACACTCTCTTGACGCAATAGTACACGTGTTGTCCAATATTACCACGGCACTTCCGAACTACAACTTTGATAATAAGGCAGCCTGCTACTTCAATGAGTTGCCTCTTGCTGACCCAAACTACAATGTCTCATCGCAGATCGATATTCTATTTGGACTTGAACATATTTGGAATATTTTCACATTCGATAGATGCATGGACCCTCAAGGAAATACGATTGCCGTTTCAACCATTTTTGGATGGGTTGTAACTTGTGTCGAAACGCTTCAGGTCAGTAACCAAACTATGTCTCTTGTTACCACTATAGATATCGACCGCAGCCTTCGAAGCTTTTGGGAAATAGAAGAACCTGATTACCCAGTAAAAGTGGACCCAGATGATGCTTATGTTGAAAATCATTTTCAATCAACCCACACTCGTTCTTGTGATGGTAAATATGTGGTTGAACTTCCCTTCAAAGTGGAGGACCCTCAATTTGGAAATTCTCTGAATGGTGCTCTCTCCCGGTTCTACGCTGTGGAAAGAAGACTTCAGCGAAATGAAACTTTACGGAAACAATATACTATATTTATGCGTGAGTATGAAAAATTGGGTCATATGGGTGAAGTTAATCCCAATGACGTCAAGGCTAATGATGGTAGGATATACTACTTGCCTCACCATCCAGTTCTTGGTGAAAAGTTACGTGTTGTATTCGATGGATCATTTCAAGACTCCAATGGTATTTCGTTAAATAATACGCTTCATATTGGGCCTAGTATTCAGAGGGATTTGTTCTCAGTATGCCTACGGTTTCGGTTTCATCGATACGTATTCTCAGCCGATATAGTGAAGATGTTTCGGCAGATATGGATTGCTGACAAACACAAAACCTACCAGCAAATAGTTTGGAGAGAATCACCTCAAGATGTAATGAAACATTACCAGCTATGCACTGTCACTTATGGCACTGCTTGTGCCCCTTATCTCTCAGTACGTGTTTTGGATCAATTGGCTCATGACTACAAAACAATTTATCCGTTGGCATCCGAGGTATTGCACGAAGATTTCTATGTTGATGATGTGCTCACAGGAGCAGCCTCCGAAGAAGAAATCATTAAGAAACGTGATGATCTAGTTAAGTTATTGTCCCTTGCTGGTCTCGAATTACGAAAATGGATTTCAAACTGTCCAAGTATATCGGTGAGTACTCACGACCATACTTTTCTTAAATCTCCAAATGAAGATGTAAAAAAGGTGCTTGGAGTATACTGGAAGCCTGTCGAAGACAAACTTGGTTACAAAATTGCACTTAAATCGAATCCCGTTTCAACAAAGCGACAAGTACTGTCTGATGTGTCTCGAATATTTGATCCAATGGGCTTGCTGTCCCCAATAATCATACAATTCAAAATTTTATTAAGGGAACTCTGGTCCAATAATCTTGCTTGGGATGAACCGCTTCCAGAAAAACTTTCGACGTCGTGGACTCAATATCGTGACGATTTACAAACTTTGCAAAACTTTGAGATTAGCCGATTCGTTAATAATGACTCTGCCAACTTGGAATTACATGGATTCTCTGACGCCTCGATACAAGCCTATTCTGCTGTAGTTTATTCTCGATTTGTTGATGACTTTGGAACCCCTCATGTGACACTACTAGCTGCAAAAACTCGCGTTGCTCCTATAAAGCAAAAATCACTGCCCCGTCTGGAACTTTGCGGAGCCCTTTTGTTGTCACGTCTTCTCAAACGGATAAAAAACTCTCTGCCGCATAAAACAATTGTTAGTCGTGCTTGGTGTGACTCAACAATAGTTCTCTCCTGGCTCTCGCAACCACCAATCAAACTCAAAACCTTTGAGGCTAATCGCACTTCAGAGATTTTGGAAAATTTGCCTCGGTGTTATTGGCATCATGTTTCCTCCAAGGATAATCCAGCCGATTGTGCCTCTAGAGGAATGCTTGCATCAAAACTTCTTGGGTTTACTCTCTGGTGGAAGGGACCTGATTGGCTAAGCGACAGCTTGAATGAAGATGATAACCGTTTTGTAAATCTTTCTAATAATTTTGATATACTTACAGATCCTGAAATATTTTCTGCCATTAAGACCAAGGTCAGAACAATGGTCATAACAGTCAAAGACGACAACCCACTTGATGAATTAATTGCTCGTGTATCAAAATGGACTAAACTAGTTCGAATTGTGGCCTTCATATTTAAGTTCTTCAACGCCACAAAAAACCATCATACTCTACAAACCTGTGGTCCTACCTTCAACGAGATTCAACATGCCAAGTTGATTTTGCTGACTCATGCACAACGTGTATTCAATGATGACCGTGTCCACTTACAGAGTGATTGCACCGTTAGTAGCCGATCAAAATTAATAAAGCTTCATCCATTTTTAGACGAAGACGGATTGTTAAGAGTTGGTGGCCGTCTATGTAACTCAGAACTTGATGCCTCCGTACGAAACCCAATCATATTGCCTAAGGCCAATAGAATCACTCAACTTATCTTAGAAGATCTCCATGAACGAAATTTGCACCCCGGTGTATCAGCCTTATTTGTTATTGCTCGCCAAACATATTGGATTATTGGTGCTCGAAACCTTATCAGAAAATTAACTCATAATTGCCTCAGATGTTTTCGTCAGCGACAACTTTCTACCCCACAGATCATGGCCGACTTGCCTAGTGTTCGTGTACGTCAAGCTTTTCCATTTGAAAACACAGGATGTGATTATGCTGGCCCATTAACTTTGAAAATGTTTTCCGGTAGAAATGCCAAGAAATCTAAGGGGTACATTTGCCTATTCGTTTGCCTCGTTACCTCGGCCATCCATTTGGAACTTGCCACAGATTTGAGCACCGAATGTTTTATTGCTGCTTTACGTAGATTTATTTCCCGAAGAGGAAAATGTCGTCAAATTTACAGTGATAATGGCAAAAATTTCATTGGAGCTTCTCGAGCACTAACCGAGATGCACAAAATGATAATGTCGGCAAACCATAATGAAATTGTAGCCGCATCTTTAGCTGAAGACGGAATACAATGGAAATATATTCCACCACATGCCCCACACTGGGGAGGTATTTGGGAATCGGGGGTCCGATCGGTGAAGCTACACCTCAAACGGGTAATAATGAACACGGAATTAACATTCGAACAGATGCATACTCTTTTGGCTCAAACCGAGGCAGTAGTTAATTCGAGGCCCCTTGGTACTGCCCCAGATACAGAATACGGTTATTTATCCCCAGCCCACTTTCTTATTGGGAGACCCTATACTATGGTTCCAGAAGGCGATCTTATAGAACTAAACCCCAATAAACTGAATTATTGGCAACACGTACAAAATATGTTCCAAGGGTTTTGGCGGCGATGGCACCAGGAATATCTTACGACTCTTCAACAGCGACCGAAATGGAATCAAAACCATGTAAATATCACAGTGGGTAATATTGTTGCAGTAAAAGAAAGAAACCTTCCTCCTTCAAAATGGGTTGTGGCTAAGGTAATCGAGACTCATCAAGGTGCTGATGGTAACATTCGAGTGGTAAAACTCAAAACTCCGCATGGCGAAATGACCCGACCCATCACAAAATTGGTCCAGCTACCTATATTCTGAAACTATGTTTCAGGGCGGCCCGGGATGTTCATGAACACAATAATTGTGCTACATTTATAATCACCAATGTATTATTATTTTCATTGTTACTTTGCTTTTAGTACATGTAAAACCATTCAATTGTTGTTGGTACATACATCATTTATTTTGTCACTTGTTAATGAGTTGATTTGCATTTTATTACACTCATTTTTAAGACTAGCGGTATTGTCTTTTACTTCTTATATTAATGCATATACTTTCTTACTTAATGTAACAAAACTGATTTTATATTTTTGGTATGTTATAGTACAGTCAATAATTGTTTCAATCACTTTTAACTTCGCCCTTTGTATTGATAGGTGATATTTGACCGCGAATAAAAGTCATTACCTTTATGTTGGAATAAAAATAAATAAATTTGAATTTTTAATTTATTCCTCAACAATTACTATGTCACCAAAATAACACAGTGCAACACGAAAAAATATAACCACATATGTACACCACTACGTGATAAAAGATAAAAAAGACCCGTGTCTCCCAGTTTTGCTCCAAGTCATGCACTTTTTTTATGGGCCCAAAGATTTGGCGCCTCGGTGTCATTTTTGCAAAAAAGTGATCGTTTTCTCAGGCTCATATCTTGCAAACCGTTCGGAATTTTGATTTACTCTCTGAAGCAAAGTTGTAGCTCGTGTCATAAAGAACAAAAATTGTGAACATATAAAACAGTTGCTTTATAAATTTTGTTCTTCTCAGCATGTCGATTTTGACGACTTGTGTAATTTACGCATGCATAGCAACTGGTTGCATCATGCTCACCTGGGCGATTAATCCAGTTTACCGGCTTACAATACTTCATACTATCTTTGCCTCCACTCAACCATGCCATGAGATTGTTATAACATTGGCGACACACTGTATTAGGTGTGTAATTTTCACCGACCAAGACAACTTATATGCTCTATTGAATTCACTAGTTAAAAGATTCTTTTCCTTTTGAAATCTTTTAAAACTTTTTTTTCTGATTTGATGACCGCAAACGTAGCAAAATAAATAAATTTTTTCACATTGCATATTGAAATTGTCAGTTGCCAATATTGTGAGCGAATTATGCTGTAGCACTTTCTCTATAACTTTCACCGCTGAGCTCTCGTTGACGTCGCGACGCATTGGCCAAAATTCTGTAACTTTTGAACCGATCAAAATATTTAATTATTTTTTTTAGTTGATAGATATTTAGTTCAGCTTGACTCATTTTACATTACATTAAAATTGATTGAGGACTTTTTAAGGAATTCTAGGTCAAAGTTGAACTTTTGATTTTTCTTTAACTTTTAGAGTGAAATATGTGTTTATTATTTTTTTATTTATTAAAAAATTTAATATTTGGATTTTAATAATAATTATAAACATTTTTTGTAATAATGGGATTTTTCTAATCTTACACTCAAAAAAATTTTTACACTAAAAAAAAAAAGTAGTAAAATCAACTGGAGATTTTGCTATTATTACTGAAAAATTAAAAATTTTTTGTTGTCAAATTTGCAAATTTCTTTACACTCAAAGAATATTTACACTTAAAAAAAGCGTTAAGAATATTATCTAAAAATCTTGCTATTACTACAGAAAAATTTGTTATTTTTATTTTTAAGCGGATGGACCATTTGAGGCGCAGTCACGGTCAATATTTGCATGAAATAATCTTCAAACATTAAATTATGTGGACCGTACTATCGATTCAAATAAAGATTTCATGCATTTTTCTGAATTTTATGTGTTTTTTTTTGGAAAACTTTCCTATAGCTCTTAAAAAATCACCCTTTACAAAAGCTTCCAAAAACATTTAATTTTATTAGATCATTTCTTTCTTACAGAAAATTGTCTGTTCGCGTAAATAATAATATCTAACATACATTTCCAATGTACAATGGAATTCCTCAGGGATCTCCATTATCAGCAACCCTCATTGTATATATGCAGATGACCTATCTGTCATTGCAAAGAAACAATCAAATAACCAAATTGAAGAGGAATTTTCCAAAACGTTACTTGCAATTAACAACTGGTCAAAAACCTTAGGTGCAGATACATATTTCGTTTGAAAAAACAAATCATCTACACATTTGCAAAAAAGAAATTGTAATAGTATAAACTTAACTTTTAAGAACAACACTATTAAAAATGTAAATAATTATAAAATATTATTTTACTACTTAGGATAGTAAAATCAATAATGCTCTCCAAGATCGATTACAGTCTAGTTATCTACAGCAAAGTGCCAAACCAAATCACAAAATAGTCGAAGTCATCCTTAATGCCTCCATCAGTGCAAATCTACGAGCTTTTAGAACTACCAATAAAAATCCATAAAGCTGAAGGTGGATTCGCGCCACTAAATATACATGCCAATAAACTTAAATGCCGCTTGGGGCACAAAATCTACTGCAACAAATCCTCTCAGCTTTATAAACATTGTTTTATTAAACAAGATAAAAAATGAACTTAAATTTCTTTCAACTTTGTCAGATATTTTTAAAATTACAAAGAAGCATAAAATCCAAAAACTTAGGCAACCTTCGGAGAACCACCCACCTTGTCAATTGGCAACAAGCTCTTTTTTGAAGCACTTTCAAACATTCGCTAAAACGTCTAGACCACCCTCAATTTTTAAAATATTGTTTAATGAAACAATCTCGAAATACAAGAACGAAAACTGGAATTTTCCTACACAGATGAATCCAAAACATCGTATCATGTAGGATTTGCTATTATTGACGAAATTGGTAAAACACTAAAAACAGGCTTACTTCCTCAAACAGCAACTATATTTGAAGCTGAAGCTGACGCAATCCTTGAAGCTCTAAAAATATGTGCAACTACATCTGATAAACACATTATTTGTACCGACAGCCGTTCGGCCTTCGATGCAGCTTTAAACCCTAAAAACAAAAATTAAACAATAATTTATATTAAACAATTACGGATACAATTAAAAAATACAATTAAGTTACTGTGGATACCCAGTCATGTTAATGTAATGGGAAATGAAGCAGCAGATACAGCTGCAAAATCCGCCTATCTTCAACCAACCTACTTTTTTGTACCACAGTCTAAAAACTTTATATCAAGAACCCACATCGTAAACTTAAACTCAGCAATTTACCAAAAATGCGGTATATACAATCACCTTTACAGAAGCATTAATCCCGAAAAAAACTCTTATTAATCTTCCAACTTCAACCAACATTCATAAAAACAAATGTTTTACAAGGCTTCGCCTAACACACATTCGATTCACTCACCAACATCTGATATCTAAAGACCCTTTGCCTGTAGGTTCATTCTGCAACAACTCAACATTAACAAATCTCCATCTTCTACGTGAATGTCCATCGATATACACAGCATTTTAAAATGCCCATCAGAAGAAAATATAAACAAAGTTTATGAGTTTCTACAATACATAAAAGAACATAATAAAGTCTAAAATTACCTTTGCAACTAAATATCTAAAAAATTTTATATGAACACATTTTTTATTCAAAAGTAAGCCGATAGCCTAAGTAGCTAGAGCTTTAGAATTATGTTTATTGAAATTTTACATTATAATAAATACCCAAATAATAATAATAATAATAATTACAAATTTCACCAATTATTCTTGATTTATATATATATAGATTTTTTTAAACATACGGGATATATAATGTACAGTCAAAATCCCATAATAAAAAATTTTGATTATATCTAGTCTAAGGCA
The DNA here is from genome assembly GCA_963682025.1 of Cordilura impudica. Classification (NCBI taxonomy): domain Eukaryota; kingdom Metazoa; phylum Arthropoda; class Insecta; order Diptera; family Scathophagidae; genus Cordilura; species Cordilura impudica. Next base: position 32,889 of record CAVMKG010000441.1, read on the forward strand.
TCAGAACCTGTACTGGGTAGCAGCCAACAAAGGAAACCGCTTACTGAAATATAAATAAAATGTATGCAAACATTAATGATCTTGTTGAGTTTGTTGGCTATATAATAGAATTACTGAATAACATTGCCGAAAACACAACAATGGGAATTATGCAGTTTAGATCTATAAGAAACCCAAAAATTAGATTTCCTATAAGAGCTCCAGTTCGACCAAATGTCATAGACAACGCAGCTGCCATTACTCTGTAAGAGAAACAAATAATTAAACAGGATTTCCAGGCTAACACGCAAAGTATGATATTTAGATTTTTTCTTGATTATTTGACACATTTGTTGTTGCAGCCGAAATTGTTGCCAATGGAATTGTTGTTGCAACAACTGGAAACTACAACTCAGATGTGGCAACAACAAATTTGATAAGTAACAATAAATTTGGTTGCTACAACAAATCTAAATTACCTGTGTAGCAACAATACGCACAGTTTTTCTTTGAACTAAATCTATGAAGTTTGATAAAACAATTTATTTTAAAAGCATCAACTTTAGAGGAGAGCGCAAAACAACTTCAACACTATAAAAAGTGTTTGTGTAAATAATTTAAGAAATATTTTTTCTCTCGGTAATTTTATTTTAGCTTAAGTGAAATAGAATCAAACTATACTTTTAGTAAATGATTTGCCAAATTAATTGGCTTTGTCAAAGTTATTGTGAAATTGATTTTTTAGAATGCCAAAAATAAGTGGTTTTATGGTAATCAACTTAATTGAAATTATTTTTTTTTTTTTTGTTTAATGGAAATTTCTTATTTTTGCCGACAAGACAGAAATGTACTTGGTACAAAGTTATTTAAATGTACAAAATACTACCAAGTTGCTATCCCGAGATAAATTGTTTCAACAAAAGTCTGCAGATTACCTTAAGTTTGTAGGAAATAGATCCACCATCACGCAGTACACCGTACTAATGCTGAGTGATGTAAGTGCTTCAAAAATGCATGAAAGTATTAGATTTTCCATAGATGTCCTTACAAAGTATAATCCAATCGTAACAATACCAGCTGCGGTCAGGCTAAATACTGGAAGAAAAAGTTTAAAGTAAATGTCTCATTGTTAGTTAACAAATTCAACTGGAAGTTAAGATATGTAAAAACCTACCTAGGAAAAATTTTACTCCTAGTCGATGTACACATAGTGGAAGCCAAAAGCTAGTAGGTACGCATGCTAGACCGATGATAACTGTATGCAGGAATACCTTTTCATCCACAACGGCATCGCAGGTCACGAATGTTCTTCAATATACATAAAAAGTTTTATCAATAGAACTCCACGAACATTTAACGATTTAAAGTTTTCTTTTTGAAAAACAATATAATTTATGTGAAGATTATGTAAATAGTGAATAATATGGGTTTCCGCTCTTTAAACATTCCGCTTTTCGATCAATTCAAGCTATAATGCCAATTCTAATCTTTGTTCAATGCATCCCAATATTCGAATAGTTCAAATAGTTCCATTTTGCATGTTTAAAAAAATATTATAACTATAGATATTAAATGTCATTTAAATTTTTAATGTATAGAAATTTATTTCTGGCATATGTTCATAACTTGGACTTTAATTACTGTTCATGAACACAATAATTGTGCTACATTTATAATCACCAATGTATTATTATTTTCATTGTTACTTTGCTTTTAGTACATGTAAAACCATTCAATTGTTGTTGGTACATACATCATTTATTTTGTCACTTGTTAATGAGTTGATTTGCATTTTATTACACTCATTTTTAAGACTAGCGGTATTGTCTTTTACTTCTTATATTAATGCATATACTTTCTTACTTAATGTAACAAAACTGATTTTATATTTTTGGTATGTTATAGTACAGTCAATAATTGTTTCAATCACTTTTAACTTCGCCCTTTGTATTGATAGGTGATATTTGACCGCGAATAAAAGTCATTACCTTTATGTTGGAATAAAAATAAATAAATTTGAATTTTTAATTTATTCCTCAACAATTACTATGTCACCAAAATAACACAGTGCAACACGAAAAAATATAACCACATATGTACACCACTACGTGATAAAAGATAAAAAAGACCCGTGTCTCCCAGTTTTGCTCCAAGTCATGCACTTTTTTTATGGGCCCAAAGATTTGGCGCCTCGGTGTCATTTTTGCAAAAAAGTGATCGTTTTCTCAGGCTCATATCTTGCAAACCGTTCGGAATTTTGATTTACTCTCTGAAGCAAAGTTGTAGCTCGTGTCATAAAGAACAAAAATTGTGAACATATAAAACAGTTGCTTTATAAATTTTGTTCTTCTCAGCATGTCGATTTTGACGACTTGTGTAATTTACGCATGCATAGCAACTGGTTGCATCATGCTCACCTGGGCGATTAATCCAGTTTACCGGCTTACAATACTTCATACTATCTTTGCCTCCACTCAACCATGCCATGAGATTGTTATAACATTGGCGACACACTGTATTAGGTGTGTAATTTTCACCGACCAAGACAACTTATATGCTCTATTGAATTCACTAGTTAAAAGATTCTTTTCCTTTTGAAATCTTTTAAAACTTTTTTTTCTGATTTGATGACCGCAAACGTAGCAAAATAAATAAATTTTTTCACATTGCATATTGAAATTGTCAGTTGCCAATATTGTGAGCGAATTATGCTGTAGCACTTTCTCTATAACTTTCACCGCTGAGCTCTCGTTGACGTCGCGACGCATTGGCCAAAATTCTGTAACTTTTGAACCGATCAAAATATTTAATTATTTTTTTTAGTTGATAGATATTTAGTTCAGCTTGACTCATTTTACATTACATTAAAATTGATTGAGGACTTTTTAAGGAATTCTAGGTCAAAGTTGAACTTTTGATTTTTCTTTAACTTTTAGAGTGAAATATGTGTTTATTATTTTTTTATTTATTAAAAAATTTAATATTTGGATTTTAATAATAATTATAAACATTTTTTGTAATAATGGGATTTTTCTAATCTTACACTCAAAAAAATTTTTACACTAAAAAAAAAAAGTAGTAAAATCAACTGGAGATTTTGCTATTATTACTGAAAAATTAAAAATTTTTTGTTGTCAAATTTGCAAATTTCTTTACACTCAAAGAATATTTACACTTAAAAAAAGCGTTAAGAATATTATCTAAAAATCTTGCTATTACTACAGAAAAATTTGTTATTTTTATTTTTAAGCGGATGGACCATTTGAGGCGCAGTCACGGTCAATATTTGCATGAAATAATCTTCAAACATTAAATTATGTGGACCGTACTATCGATTCAAATAAAGATTTCATGCATTTTTCTGAATTTTATGTGTTTTTTTTTGGAAAACTTTCCTATAGCTCTTAAAAAATCACCCTTTACAAAAGCTTCCAAAAACATTTAATTTTATTAGATCATTTCTTTCTTACAGAAAATTGTCTGTTCGCGTAAATAATAATATCTAACATACATTTCCAATGTACAATGGAATTCCTCAGGGATCTCCATTATCAGCAACCCTCATTGTATATATGCAGATGACCTATCTGTCATTGCAAAGAAACAATCAAATAACCAAATTGAAGAGGAATTTTCCAAAACGTTACTTGCAATTAACAACTGGTCAAAAACCTTAGGTGCAGATACATATTTCGTTTGAAAAAACAAATCATCTACACATTTGCAAAAAAGAAATTGTAATAGTATAAACTTAACTTTTAAGAACAACACTATTAAAAATGTAAATAATTATAAAATATTATTTTACTACTTAGGATAGTAAAATCAATAATGCTCTCCAAGATCGATTACAGTCTAGTTATCTACAGCAAAGTGCCAAACCAAATCACAAAATAGTCGAAGTCATCCTTAATGCCTCCATCAGTGCAAATCTACGAGCTTTTAGAACTACCAATAAAAATCCATAAAGCTGAAGGTGGATTCGCGCCACTAAATATACATGCCAATAAACTTAAATGCCGCTTGGGGCACAAAATCTACTGCAACAAATCCTCTCAGCTTTATAAACATTGTTTTATTAAACAAGATAAAAAATGAACTTAAATTTCTTTCAACTTTGTCAGATATTTTTAAAATTACAAAGAAGCATAAAATCCAAAAACTTAGGCAACCTTCGGAGAACCACCCACCTTGTCAATTGGCAACAAGCTCTTTTTTGAAGCACTTTCAAACATTCGCTAAAACGTCTAGACCACCCTCAATTTTTAAAATATTGTTTAATGAAACAATCTCGAAATACAAGAACGAAAACTGGAATTTTCCTACACAGATGAATCCAAAACATCGTATCATGTAGGATTTGCTATTATTGACGAAATTGGTAAAACACTAAAAACAGGCTTACTTCCTCAAACAGCAACTATATTTGAAGCTGAAGCTGACGCAATCCTTGAAGCTCTAAAAATATGTGCAACTACATCTGATAAACACATTATTTGTACCGACAGCCGTTCGGCCTTCGATGCAGCTTTAAACCCTAAAAACAAAAATTAAACAATAATTTATATTAAACAATTACGGATACAATTAAAAAATACAATTAAGTTACTGTGGATACCCAGTCATGTTAATGTAATGGGAAATGAAGCAGCAGATACAGCTGCAAAATCCGCCTATCTTCAACCAACCTACTTTTTTGTACCACAGTCTAAAAACTTTATATCAAGAACCCACATCGTAAACTTAAACTCAGCAATTTACCAAAAATGCGGTATATACAATCACCTTTACAGAAGCATTAATCCCGAAAAAAACTCTTATTAATCTTCCAACTTCAACCAACATTCATAAAAACAAATGTTTTACAAGGCTTCGCCTAACACACATTCGATTCACTCACCAACATCTGATATCTAAAGACCCTTTGCCTGTAGGTTCATTCTGCAACAACTCAACATTAACAAATCTCCATCTTCTACGTGAATGTCCATCGATATACACAGCATTTTAAAATGCCCATCAGAAGAAAATATAAACAAAGTTTATGAGTTTCTACAATACATAAAAGAACATAATAAAGTCTAAAATTACCTTTGCAACTAAATATCTAAAAAATTTTATATGAACACATTTTTTATTCAAAAGTAAGCCGATAGCCTAAGTAGCTAGAGCTTTAGAATTATGTTTATTGAAATTTTACATTATAATAAATACCCAAATAATAATAATAATAATAATTACAAATTTCACCAATTATTCTTGATTTATATATATATAGATTTTTTTAAACATACGGGATATATAATGTACAGTCAAAATCCCATAATAAAAAATTTTGATTATATCTAGTCTAAGGCATCAGAACCTGTACTGGGTAGCAGCCAACAAAGGAAACCGCTTACTGAAATATAAATAAAATGTATGCAAACATTAATGATCTTGTTGAGTTTGTTGGCTATATAATAGAATTACTGAATAACATTGCCGAAAACACAACAATGGGAATTATGCAGTTTAGATCTATAAGAAACCCAAAAATTAGATTTCCTATAAGAGCTCCAGTTCGACCAAATGTCATAGACAACGCAGCTGCCATTACTCTGTAAGAGAAACAAATAATTAAACAGGATTTCCAGGCTAACACGCAAAGTATGATATTTAGATTTTTTCTTGGTTATTTGACACATTTGTTGTTGCAGCCGAAATTGTTGCCAATGGAATTGTTGTTGCAACAACTGGAAACTACAACTCAGATGTGGCAACAACAAATTTGATAAGTAACAATAAATTTGGTTGCTACAACAAATCTAAATTACCTGTGTAGCAACAATACGCACAGTTTTTCTTTGAACTAAATCTATGAAGTTTGATAAAACAATTTATTTTAAAAGCATCAACTTTAGAGGAGAGCGCAAAACAACTTCAACACTATAAAAAGTGTTTGTGTAAATAACTTAAGAAATATTTTTTCTCTCGGTAATTTTATTTTAGCTTAAGTGAAATAGAATCAAACTATACTTTTAGTAAATGATTTGCCAAATTAATTGGCTTTGTCAAAGTTATTGTGAAATTGATTTTTTAGAATGCCAAAAATAAGTGGTTTTATGGTAATCAACTTAATTGAAATTATTTTTTTTTTTTTTTGTTTAATGGAAATTTCTTATTTTTGCCGACAAGACAGAAATGTACTTGGTACAAAGTTATTTAAATGTACAAAATACTACCAAGTTGCTATCCCGAGATAAATTGTTTCAACAAAAGTCTACAGATTACCTTAAGTTTGTAGGAAATAGATCCACCATCACGCAGTACACCGTACTAATGCTGAGTGAGGTAAGTGCTTCAAAAATGCATGAAAGTATTAGATTTTCCATAGATGTCCTTACAAAGTATAATCCAATCGTAACAATGCCAGCTGCGGTCAGGCTAAATACTGGAAGAAAAAGTTTAAAGTAAATGTCTCATTGTTAGTTAACAAATTCAACTGGAAGTTAAGATATGTAAAAACCTACCTAGGAAAAATTTTACTCCTAGTCGATGTACACATAGTGGAAGCCAAAAGCTAGTAGGTACGCATGCTAGACCGATGATAACTGTATGCAGGAATACCTTTTCATCCACAACGGCATCGCAGGTCACGAATGTTCTTCAATATACATAAAAAGTTTTATCAATAGAACTCCACGAACATTTAACGATTTAAAGTTTTCTTTTTGAAAAACAATATAATTTATGTGAAGATTATGTAAATAGTGAATAATATGGGTTTCCGCTCTTTAAACATTCCGCTTTTCGAACAATTCAAGCTATAATGCCAATTCTAATCTTTGTTCAATGCATCCCAATATTCGAATAGTTCAAATAGTTCCATTTTGCATGTTTAAAAAAATATTATAACTATAGATATTAAATGTCATTTAAATTTTTAATGTATAGAAATTTATTTCTGGCATATGTTCATAACTTGGACTTTAATTACTATGTCACCAAAATAACACAGTGCAACACGAAAAAATATAACCACATATGTACACCACTACGTGATAAAAGATAAAAAAGACCCGTGTCTCCCAGTTTTGCTCCAAGTCATGCACTTTTTTTATGGGCCCAAAGATTTGGCGCCTCGGTGTCATTTTTGCAAAAAAGTGATCGTTTTCTCAGGCTCATATCTTGCAAACCGTTCGGAATTTTGATTTACTCTCTGAAGCAAAGTTGTAGCTCGTATCATAGAGAACAAAAATTGTGAACATATAAAACAGTTGCTTTATAAATTTTGTTCTTCTCAGCATGTCGATTTTGACGACTTGTGTAATTTACGCATGCATAGCAACTGGTTGCATCATGCTCACCTGGGCGATTAATCCAGTTTACCGGCTTACAATACTTCATACTATCTTTGCCTCCACTCAACCATGCCATGAGATTGTTATAACATTGGCGACACACTGTATTAGGTGTGTAATTTTCACCGACCAAGACAACTTATATGCTCTATTGAATTCACTAGTTAAAAGATTCTTTTCCTTTTGAAATCTTTTAAAACTTTTTTTTCTGATTTGATGACCGCAAACGTAGCAAAATAAATAAATTTTTTCACATTGCATATTGAAATTGTCAGTTGCCAATATTGTGAGCGAATTATGCTGTAGCACTTTCTCTATAACTTTCACCGCTGAGCTCTCGTTGACGTCGCACAGTGGCTGAAAATCGTTTTTCATTGGCCAAAATTCTGTAACTTTTGAACCGATCAAAATATTTAATTATTTTTTTTAGTTGATAGATATTTAGTTCAGCTTGACTCATTTTACATTACATTAAAATTGATTGAGGACTTTTTAAGGAATTCTAGGTCAAAGTTGAACTTTTGATTTTTCTTTAACTTTTAGAGTGAAATATGTGTTTATTATTTTTTTATTTATTAAAAAATTTAATATTTGGATTTTAATAATAATTATAAACATTTTTTGTAATAATGGGATTTTTCTAATCTTACACTCAAAAAAATTTTTACACTAAAAAAAAAAGTAGTAAAATCAACTGGAGATTTTGCTATTATTACTGAAAAATTAAAAATTTTTTGTTGTCAAATTTGCAAATTTCTTTACACTCAAAGAATATTTACACTTAAAAAAAGCGTTAAGAATATTATCTAAAAATCTTGCTATTACTACAGAAAAATTTGTTATTTTTTGCTGTCAAATTTGATAATTTTAAAAAACATTTTAAAAATAAAAACTGCAATAGATTTTAATTGCATTTGTAACAATGGTAGGTTCTGTTTATTATTATTTTTTTACTAATACTATGTTTTTCTTACTTAAATAACAATGAAAGGTAACTATAATTATTATTCATTTGACTCAAATATTGATTGCAAATATTCCATATTTTGTTCTGTGTTATTTCTGTTCTTTAGTAGTTTTTTGACTTCTTCATCCAAGTCCCGATGTTCCACTTTCCATTGATTTCGAATACTGGAGGTGAACGGATCTGACTTTGCCAATAACATATTAAATGGATCTTCATTTGTGGAATTTCGTGAAATGTTTCTAGTATTGTGGTTTCTATAAAATCTGTAAATCTTATTCCTCTTTTCCTGAGCTTCCTCTGATAGATCTCCAAGTGGCACCAAATGATATTTAATGACATCTTCTCCATGATAAGGGATTTTGTGAACTGTTTCAGACATATTTCTCCATAGGTAGTTGGTTGTATATATTTTTGCAGTTTACTTAGCATAATCTACAAATTTTCTAGAGTCAATTTCTTCATTGCACGCAAGTACTTCTAGGATTATTTTAAATCTGAAATAAGGTTTAAATCCACTCCTGTTATTTCATATGCTGTTTCTGGATCTGAAAAGAGTCCTCTTGCGGTATTGCCATCATTTGTATTGCCTGACCCTTGTTTTGGCTGATCTATAATCAATCCAAATTTGCGATATTCATGTTGAACATGTTTCTTTTTTGAACTTCTTAACTCTTTGTTGGTTTCGTTGTTTCTTATTGATCCTGAAATCCAAATCATAACTGATTTTTAGTATGTGTTCCATAAGTCGTATTCTTGCATGTAGTGGTGATAATCCAAATTCATAATCATCGGTATTATCTAATGATTTTGTCGGGACTTTTTACGTAACTTAGAACATCTTCCTGGTTTTTGAAGCTCTCCATATTTTTCTCAATATTTTTATTTGCGACTGTTATTGCTGAAATATATTAGAGCAACTGAGCTTGTATTCAAAAGTCGGTTTCTTATAAGCCTTCTCATAAGCCATCATACTATGTTTCTAGGTAAAATAAAAAGGTAAGAAAATGGCATTAGTGCATTACTACTTAAAATAATATATAAAAAACCCACTGTACAAATGAATTACCTGTGTGTGTTTTCTTTACTACTTGCATTAGTGCATTGTTAGGTAAAATAAAAAGATATAAAAAGGTATGATAATAAAAAAAACCCAGGTTACTAATGAATTACATCCTCTGTGTATTGACATTCTTACTCACAAATATACTATGGTAATAGAACAAATAATGACTATTATAAGCTATAAAATACCTAAAGAACAAATTTAATACACCATTGTATACGAGTACTTATAGGGCTATTTAAATTATCGTAATTTCAATTTTTTTAGAGTAATTTCATAAAATGAAAAAAATGTTCTACCCATGGGTCGTCACGGGTGCAAAAGTATATATAGGGTTAAAAGAGGGCACACTCACCTTTCTCCGGGTGGTATACGTTTCTTGTTCACTTTTGTTGCCTAGAAGTTCTATTCCACTAAATTTGAAATTTGAGAAAAATATAGTAGTTTCATAAATATTTCATAACGCCCCTAATGTTAAACGGTAGAGCTGTGGCTACTTACAACAACTAAAGGCTATAATCCTACCAACATTATTAAAAAGACTAAAGGTCATTATCGATGACAGCTTGCGAGTAGTAACCATTTATTTTTGATTAGAAACAAAAAGAATCACCTTTTTCTGAAATTAAAAGAACAGTTGAGTTTGACAGCATGCCACGTCCACAATTAGCAATAGTTTAACTTAACTTTTTTTGGCTACCTTAATCTGGATATATTAGCTACAAAAAGGCGTTAAAATTTAAAAAATCGGTGACAAAAGAATATTAGACTTTTGGCCAATGAAATCAAAATTTCAGCCAGAGTGCGTCGCGCTGCGTAATGCCTCGATGTGAGCGTCGTGTCCCCTCATGCATGTGCTGATCTTACTGCTTTGCCTGTGCTGCTGCGGTCGGTGCGTGATTGCGGGAGTTGTTTACTGAGATCTTAGGTACATTTCTGTAGTTGATTGTTTCCTTGAATTTTGAACGGTTTGCGACCTTAAAGTTTTTTGCGATTTTGATCTTGAAGATGATTTTTTTGATTTCATATGTTCACAATTTTTGTTCTCTATTATAGGAACTAGAACTTTGCCTCAGAGAGTAAATAAAACTTCCGATCGGTTTGCAAGATATGAGCCTGAAAAATGATCTTTTTTTTTTGCAAAAATGACTCCGAGTCCCCAAATCTTTATCTTTGGGGGCCCACAAAAAAGTGCATGACTTAAGGAAAAATTGGGAGACACGGGTCTTTTTTTTGGTCTTTGATCACGTAGTGGTGTCCGTATATGGTTATATTTCCATGACTTAAAAAATTACACAGTGTAATCATAAGTTTTCACTTACATTTATCTAAATAAGTACATCAAATAAGAAATATTTTATCCAAATAGCCTTGTAGAGAATGTTTTTTCGTTCTGCTTAGATAGAATTTACGAAAGGGTTAGCTGATCAGTATACTATAGCAAATCAGCATGAATAGATTCACGCTACAACAAGGCTACCATTTGAAAATCACTCATCGATTCGAACAACTAATAGACGACTTCGTGATTTTTATAGCGCACATAATCGTCCATCTAAGAAAACCATCCGTCGAACTGTGGGTAGATTTCATACCACATACTCTTTAAATCATGCAATAACACCAAAACTGAAGGGGATATCGCCGCTGTAAACGAAAGTCTGTCCGTCCACTACGTGGAAAATTTTGTGCAAGGAACTTTGCCTACACCCGTATCAGATCCAGTTGGTGCAGTAATTAAAGCCACGAGAACATTATATGCGTCGTTCTTTTACCGATTTGGCTCTAGGGCAGTTAGAAACTGACCCTTTGTTTTATCGCAAAATTGTGTCCAGCGATGGGGCTCATTTTTAGCTTAACGGGTTTTTAACAAACAAAATTACCGCATATGGGGTGAGACCAATCCACAACAGACCCTACAGACTCCATTTCATCCAAAAATGCACCGTATGATGCGGTTTACACGCTGGTGGCATAATCGGACCATATTTCTTCAAAAATTAAGCCGGAGTTCGCGTTATGGTCAATGGAGATCGGTAGTATAATTATGCGGGTGCTGGCGCTTTTTGGAGGACGAGGGTTTTTTTTAAATTACGGTGTTTTAGTATCCATAATAGTGTGCAATTGTCTTTTGTATTAATTTTTTTTTATTTTCAGTATTAAAAAATTATGTATGGTGATTAACAAAACAAAATTATTTTTTTAGTTTCGCTACAAATAATTGAAAATGTGATTTTGAGGAGTGTCGGGGTCCAGTTTGTTTCCTTTCTATATAAGAAACTTTGAGAAATTGATTAAAGCCACATTTTTTTGGTCTCGATACCTATAAGTACTCAGACATGAAGTATTGTTTTATTTCCGCGTTGTTAACCTATTGCGCATTGAGACCGAAAATGGGAAATTTTTTTGATAAAATTTTGAAAACTCCTTTTTCAAGTTTTAAAAAATTTTCTTAAACAAAATTAAAAAACATGCATCTGGCACTTTAAGGTTTTGTTATATACATGTTAGAATTTAGCTGTGTGTATTTTTAGGTAAATCGCTATGCCAGAACTTTTTTTGGCAAAGATTTTATTTATGCGGATTTCGAGAAAAATTGGATATTTGTGAAATATTCCGTATATGTAATCTTTCTAAATTCTTTACATCAAAAATTAATCAGTTCTCTGCTTTTACTACATTTACTACATTTTGCCTTAATAGGCTTGGGTTTCGGAAAAAATATTATGACCCCATTAAACCTCTTGGAATTGAAGTCACACATGACCACAAGCTTATAAAAGGCAATTTATTCAAAAAATTGAAATATTTTCCAAATGCTGCTGAATTTTTAAGAGGGCTACTTAAAAATTATAACCATCAACATGGGAATCTAACTACGATTTTTAATTCTGCAAGGAATTATTTGTAGTAAACGGTACTGCCGAAAGAGGCGTTCAATTCATGAAATATTTTAATAAAGTGTTAACAAATAATGAAGAAGAAAAGCAGTTTTACTCCAGATATTAGGATCATACAGCATCCTTCCCGTAATATAACAATGTTGAGTTATAGTTCAACAATGATCTTATATAGTTTTTAAAAATAATATAATTTTATAATAAAATTGGTTTTAAGTTGTTTTAATTTATATTCTCGAGCAATAAGTAGACAATTGCACCAAAGATATATCACAATGGATAATTTTGATCCTAGGAGCACTGAAGGGTTAAATAAAAAAAAATTAACCGATTTATATTTCTTAAATTCTATGTATATAGTGGTTTCATCGAGTTTAATAGAAAAACTCGTTTTCGGTATCTTTATTAAAAATATCTTAAAAACCAAATCTGGCCTTGGCAAATAATGGATTAACGTTCTCGGATTTATCCCAAATTTTAGGAACGGAAGATATACACAGTTGGTTATAATATGTGAAGTAGCGCGGTAAACAACACCAACTGTTTCATTTATGCAAATACTGGTTGATTGCAAAAGTGGTACCAAGTTTGATTACAGTTTGATAGCCTTTAAAAATTTTACCTAAAAACTTGTATAAAACTCAGCTCCAAAATAACGTTATTACACACAAGTAACAATGGATCCTGAAGCAACAAAATCTTCAATCACATCTATAAAAAGATCAAGAGAGCCAATAGCTACTATACCAGATGATGAATCTAATGTAACAGAAACATCAAGGGTATCAAATCCAAACTCTCATTTTAAGTATATACAAACGATTGACCAAACAAACAGACCTAATAATGCGCCTTTTGAAGGAGTTTGAAGCTCGTATGCATGCTGAACTTGATGAGAGGATGGCCGAAAAAAAAATGGAATATATGAAGAAAGAAGTAATCGAAATGAAAAGAGAAGCAACTAATGAAATGAAGAAGGAAGTACATCTGGTGAAATTCAGAGTTGACAATCTTGAGGCAGTTGCGAAGGACGTTATAGAGATGAAAACTGAGATCAAATTATTGAAAACTCAACTACAAAATCAAGAAAACTCTGCCATTGCTGCAGATGTTCGAATTAATGGCATTCCGTTTTCTGAAAATGAAAATATTCTTAACAAAATATTAAAAAATATTCTACAAAATGAAAACAATAAATAAAAAACAAACTCTTGGGATTCTGTTATTGTTGTTAAAATGATGTCTCCATACGATAAAAACGTCTTCTTAAGAAAGTCGTCTTTTAAAATCATTTATAATTTTGAAAATACCTTAATTAGTATGAAAGTTATGATTTTTGCAACGAAAAAAGTCAAAAGGCCCCACTGTGCGCCGACATATCCATCTTTTCTATCAACTCTACGTAAATGATATCCATTTAAAGAAACAGAAAAGTCTGTAATTTCGGGATCAAACCAAGTTTCCGATACACATATATAAACAACACCAGAGGAAATTAATCCAAATTCGTCCGTCTTTTTCCTTAAGCTTTGAGCATTAATATGACATATTTTAATACCTTTCCTCTGATTGGCAAGGACTTTAACAATATTGGCAACTATCTCTGGAATTAATTCTATGAGTATTGTTCATTGATAATCGAATGGGTAAGTGGTCATTATTTTATGTGTGTTTATATTTTTTGTAACAGTTATTTTATTTTAAATTCAAAATAAGCTTCTGCAAATTTTATTGCATTCTGCATCGGTGATAAGCAAACAAATGATCAATACAATGCAGACATAAAATTTTTTTTAATGAGAATCTCACGGCCATAAACTACCGCATACTAAGAGAAGATATTAAATTCAGAAAGGGTAAGTTAATTTATGCTGCTTTTTCAATGCGTGGTCTCATCTATATTAGATTATCAGTTGCTGATCAACCTATACGCATTGATGATGTATCCGATTTTAACCGCTTATTTCGTCCTGAAGCTAATGATGGAAATAAATGTTAATGTAACTGTATTTATTGACTTTTATAGTATTAAAACTTCTCTAAAATTCTATCTATTTCTTACCATTATATTATAGAATATCATAACAATACTAAACATTTTACTAGAAATCACCGCTATGCGTGTTGCTGTTAGGGTCTTTAATGATTTTGAGTATGATTTCATTACTAAATGATGAATTTAGTTCCAAAGACGATAATGCAATCATGGTTATAATTCTTACTAAACAAAGAAATGGTCTACAAATTTGCCACAATAGACGATTCAGACTAGTTTATGAAGGTTCTGGTGCTGATATAATAGCAGTAGCTGAAACATGGTTTAAGTCATCAACAACTGATAATTTTGTATCCCTTAACGGGTATAACATTTATAAAGCTAATAGAGAAGGAAAAGCTGGTTGATTTGTAATCTATGTTAAAAGTGGTTCGATGTGGTATCGGTTGATGAACAATTGAATTTCGTAGAGCAACCATCTAACAATCTTACATATTAAATCAAACTGTTCCATTGAAAACGAAGATCAACGTTAAAAAAATCCGTGATACACACCAGCAATTAGTCGTCTAATAGAACAACGTGACTTTGCCTATTCCCGGTGGAAACGCTATAAAACAACAGGTACATGAAAATTATCGTTTAGCTACGGGAATATTAACCAAAAAGCTAAGAGATGCTAAATCTAATTTTTACGTTGAAGTGGAAATCGATACAAGATATTTGAATTGGTAAAAACACACGGTCCTCCTGGCTAAAATTAAATAAAAAATTACTGTACCACCAATTCTTTCAATGGAGGCTGTTCCTGGAAGTGTGAGGACATGATTTGAAAAGAAAAGTAAATCCTGCAGGTGGCGCTTTTTTTTAACTGCAAAACGTATTTTATGTATTTTTGGCACATCTAAAATTTTATAAATTGCTTAATATTGCTCATAATAGTAATACTACTACTACTACTACTACGACTGCTACTACTACTAGTACTACTACTCTACTACTACTTCTACTACTACTACTACTGCTGCTGCTAATAATAATAATAATAATAATAATAATAATAATAATAATAATAATAATAATAATAATAATAATAATAATAATAATAATAATAATAATAATAATAATAAAAATAATAATAATAATAATAATAATAATAATAATAATAATAATAATAATAATAATAATAATAATAATAATAATAATAATAATAATAATAATAATAATAATAATAATAATAATAATAATAATAATAATAATAATAATAATAATAATAATAATAATAATAATAATAATAATAATAATAATAATAATAATAATAATAATAATAATAATAATAATAATAATAATAATAATAATAATAATAATAATAATAATAATAATAATAATAATAATAATAATAATAATAATAATAATAATAATAATAATAATAATAATAATAATAATAATAATAATAATAATAATAATAATAATAATAATAATAATAATAATAATAATAATAATAATAATAATAATAATAATAATAATAATAATAATAATAATAATAATAATAATAATAATAATAATAATAATAATAATAATAATAATAATAATAATAATAATAATAATAATAATAATAATAATAATAATAATAATAATAATAATAATAATAATAATAATAATAATAATAATAATAATAATAATAATAATAATAATAATAATAATAATAATAATAATAATAATAATAATAATAATAATAATAATAATAATAATAATAATAATAATAATAATAATAATAATAATAATAATAATAATAATAATAATAATAATAATAATAATAATAATAATAATAATAATAATAATAATAATAATAATAATAATAATAATAATAATAATAATAATAATAATAATAATAATAATAATAATAATAATAATAATAATAATAATAATAATAATAATAATAATAATAATAATAATAATAATAATAATAATAATAATAATAATAATAATAATAATAATAATAATAATAATAATAATAATAATAATAATAATAATAATAATAATAATAATAATAATAATAATAATAATAATAATAATAATAATAATATAATAATAATAATAATAATAATAATAATAATAATAATAATAATAATAATAATAATAATAATAATAATAATAATAATAATAATAATAATAATAATAATAATAATAATAATAATAATAATAATAATAATAATAATAATAATAATAATAATAATAATAATAATAATAATAATAATAATAATAATAATAATAATAATAATAATAATAATAATAATAATAATAATAATAATAATAATAATAATAATAATAATAATAATAATAATAATAATAATAATAATAATAATAATAATAATAATAATAATAATAATAATAATAATAATAATAATAATAATAATAATAATAATAATAATAATAATAATAATAATAATAATAATAATAATAATAATAATAATAAAATAATAATAATAATAATAATAATAATAATAATAATAATAATAATAATAATAATAATAATAATAATAATAATAATAATAATAATAATAATAATAATAATAATAATAATAATAATAATAATAATAATAATAATAATAATAATAATAATAATAATAATAATAATAATAATAATAATAATAATAATAATAATAATAATAATAATAATAATAATAATAATAATAATAATAATAATAATAACAAGTAAGAGTGTTAAATTCGGCTGTGCCGAATCTTTGATACCCTCCACCTCGGTTTGTTAAACTTAATACCAAATTATTTCAGCAAATTCTTTGGGTTGGTTTTCTTCTTTTCTATTATTTCGGATTTATTTCGGTGTTTGCTTTTTGGTCATCGTGGTTGCTGATCGGCATGCATTTTGGTTATATACCTATATGCATGCGTTTCCGGTTATATGACATAACTTCTCGTTTAATTTAGTTTTTGCTAATTAAATAGCTCGCCCTAACCTCCATTGCAAAGGTAATGGTTGTGTAGAGTGGCTATATGCATTAAATCGTGCTAATTGGAGATGGCTGTATAGTTTCTTTTAACTGGCCAAATATTTCTTCATTGTGGCCATATAGGTTGGATGGAGTAACAAAATAATAACCAAAAAAAAGCTCTCTCAACTTTTTTTTAAAATATTGCCATATTTTGAAAACATAGAGAATAAATTTATAATAATAAATAATCAAATTAGGGATGAAAAACGCAAAAAACGAAAAGTCCCAAACATTTTAAATAAAATAATTTAATGTTATCTTTATTTTCTGAAAAACTTCAAATTTTCATCCAAAAAAAATTTTGAAAATTTATATATAAAAAATAACATTCTCATAAAATTACGTTTACTTATGTAACAATTTTTATGTTAGCAATTCTTAAATATCATTTGAGGTTTTCTTAAATTCATTGAATTTAAATTAATATCGACAAATCTGTTTTTCTATTTATTTAAATTGTAAAGGAGTGGCATCTCTGTCAAAATAAGCGAAAAACACAAAGAATAGAAAAAAACAAATTACTTCGTGTTTGACAGGATGATTTTATGTTTATGTTTAATATCTTTATTTTTTTTACTAATATTTCTGTTTATTTATTTGAAAATGAAATACTGAATTGAATATGCTATTTAATTTTTTTATTTATATAAAAAAGTTTTTTAATTAAAGCAAAATATTTTCACTATTTCATGATTTTTATTTATGTATGACGACATTTCAACCTAAAAATTTAAGTTTTTATCGATTGGATAAACAACACAAAAATGGTTGTCGTTTAGATAACAACAACAGCTGACTTTAACAATAGCGAATATCGTTTCAAAATTTTACTGATAATTTTGCAATTTTCTTTTTTTTTTACAATTCGACTATCGTTAAAAGAAGTTACTGAATCGCGGTACTGAAAAGTTATTAATATCTCCTGAATGGCAATATTTTTTTTAAATGTAAACATTTTTATATGTAAAGATATTTCTAAATTTAAAATTATTATTTCCGACGTTTTGATATGATTTTCTGAAACTCAATTAATATTTTCTAATTTATAATTGGAAATTTTATTTTCAGTTTAAAAAGTGAAATTTTGTATTTATGTGAATAATAATGCTTTATTAATTATAAACAATTTTTAAAAATTAGATGTAATCGCAATCAGATATTTTATAGGTAAAGCAGAATAATAATTCTATATAACTATGTAGAACTGTTTTGTAAGCAAAAAACTCATTGACGAACTCGGTAACTCTATTTTGTAAAGACAACAAAAAGTTAACCCCCCAATCTCACATCACACTGAAATTGTAAAATCGTTGTGTACGTATTATCAACGAAAAATTGTTCGAATTAGTCGAATCCATCGCCATTAAATTTTATGCTCAAACATCTCATTTTTAAAATGTTGTCGAAGCGTAAACTTGAAAAAATTTGTATACTTCTCTCTCTTATTTTATTTTAAGTAGAGTTACCAAGTTTATTATACAGGCACATGTTTGAGGGAAAATGTTTACATTTATTATTATTAGTATTATTTTAATAATAGTTAATAATATTTATGCTCTATAATTAACAAACTTGCGTTTTTGTATGCGCATTTCAAAAAATAAATCATTATAATAGATTTAACAAGTTAAAACTTTAATTACAATTTTACAGAATCCAGTAAATTTGCATTAAATTTATAACAGGGTAACATTAATCATCGTTAGTGTCTGCCACTATTCGCACGAAAAATTTGGTGCCATTAGTGTGACCACTGCGGAAAATGTGTGTGTATTAGTAAAAAAAAATGTGAGTGTATTGAGTTTTTCGAACTTGCAGTGTGATGTGAGATTGGTGGGTAATATGCAAAACTTATGTTCATATTTGTAAAAGAATAATGAAAAAACGTATGAAATAAAAGACCAACCCGTGTATACTCTTAACATTGTTCTGTATGATATCTAGTTGAAAATATTAACATTCATGTTAAAATAGAAAAAACTATTGCAAAGCTAATTAGAACAAACAAAAATTATGCC